>VZRF01009670.1:511939-556082 GCA_013396875.1 Vireo altiloquus
AGAGGAGAGGAGAGGAGAGGAGAGGAGAGGAGAGGAGAGGAGAGGAGAGGCCCTTTGAAAAGTCAAAATTATACCTTTATCTGCAAGCTGGACAAAGCATGTTGGTCAGATACATGAGAGACACGCAATTGATTTGATTCTTTAGGGCATGTCAGGAATGAGACAAGTTTGTTATCCCATCACCTTCATGATGATGAAAGTCTTTGGACTGAGGCCTCAGGCTTTAAAGGCCCCTGCAGGTAGGAGAATTCAGAGAACACCTGTCAGAGGAGACATACACCTAGGCCATTTTCATAGCTTTAGTGAACTGAAACTGGGGAGGTTAGCATGACTTGCATGCACTGCAATCCTACCTCTGACTAAGATTTACTACTGTGAAGTTTCCCACCCTCCAATTTTCCTTCTCACTTTGCAGAGGGGCTGTAGCAGGGCTGAGTCTGTTCCTCAGCCAAGCCTGAAGGTTTTTGTGTGTTGCTAGCAGCATGGCAGGGCCAAGGGAGCCTTGCCTGTGGATTTGCACCTCCCATCACTTTTGCATGCTAGTTTTTTGGCCCCAGTGTCCTCAGAAGCACAGTGTCTGCTGGGCACTCTGCCACAAATCCTCTCTCAATAAAATACAGGTGGAAAGCAGCAATTAATTCTGCTCAGTGGAACACTCATTTAGGCAGCATGGCTATTGAAATGATCACCAAAGAGGAGGGGACATTTTTGTGCTGTCCCTCAAGGCAGGAAAAGCCTCAGCTCATATGTGATAGTTCTGAAGGAGGTATGTTGGAATAGCTGGCTGAATTTTTTTTTTTCTGATGCCTTTTCCATACTGAGCACTCAGGTTAACAAGTGGAAACTCATTCAATTGAGCAGAGGTGGCCTCTGGACTCCTGTGAGCTTATTCTGCCTAAATAAACTTGTTTAGCAAGGCAGCTTCCCAAGCCTGAAACTCATTCCTTTGAACTTCCACACTTTGTGGACCAGTAATTAAAGGTGTTAAAGGGAGAGGTCAGGGGAGGGCACGATTTCTTCATTTTGTTCTCTTGTTTGTTTGCTTGGAGTTCAGCCACTGGAAGTGTGATACCTCTAGCATTTAAAAGAAATCAGACTATAAAATACCTTATTGTTTTTGTCTCTTGGCTTTCTTGGTTGCAGAGTTATAAGTCAGCAGGGGAAAAGGAAGCCATGGCTTTTATCTTGGCACCTAGCTGCTGGCACTTATGCTTATGTAATCAGACTTCAGGAGAGACTTTTGCATTTTAACCATTTTCATGACTGCTCAATTATCAGTCTGTCATTTCATCCAAATTTCAAGAGGACTTGACCAGTTCTATTTTCACCATAGATTCCAAGCTGATTATGTCTTTGGGATCTTCACAAACCCCATCTCTCAACCTAGTGTTTTCCTGCAGGATGGTCTTGGTTTTTTTCTTGGAGGCCCTTTGTCTGTGGTTATTACTTTGGCTGCCTTAATAAGTAAGAGCCATCTGGAGGCATGGCTGACCGAGTTTGCACCTGCATCTACATCTGCACTGTCTGGCCACGTCAGGTGGATGTTCACCTAAAAGATCTATCTCAGTGTGATAAAAAGGAAAAGAAAAGGGAGGGAGGGTGTAAAACTGTTATTCCTGCCTCCCTGCAACAGCAGGTGCACCAGATGGCTCACAAAGTAATTAGGGTGAAGAAACAGTGTCAAGACTTCATGTGGTGTGGTCTGTAAATGATCGTCAAATCAAATTCGTTATCAAAGATGGAGTTTTCTCTCTCCCCATTGGCAAATCAATACACATTTGAAACAGTGCATGTAATCTGCTTCCTTACGTGCAGGTACCTGGAATGCAGACAGAGAAACCTGGTCAAGAGACCATTCTTGTTAAGCAGCCATCTGTCCAAACAGGCTGTCCCTAAGCATTCCCAGCCTGTTGAGTTGTTATGCTTTGCTTTATTTGAAGGCAATTTTTCCTTAATTTTTTTTTTTTTGCCTCCTTAAGTGGTTACCTAGAGGAAATTTTGCCATTCAGTACATAAGGTAAACAGCACAAGGCTTCCTGGTAGAGTTATGCTTTGGCAGCAGAACAAGGACCTTGCATTTGATCTACTGATTTCTAAAGCTTCTTGTATTTCCCCCTTTTTCTTAGCTTTCCACTGCGTTAGCTCCCTTGGACGCAGGGAGATGCTGGCTCCCGCCTGGGCCTGCTGGACAGAGCTACCAGCACTCTGATTGGCATGTTGGCTATCTGTTAGGGTGTGATAACGCACTATCGCCGTGTTGCAGCCCAGGGTGCCTCAGTCCAGCACCACTGCGTCCCCACCACTCTGCCAAGGGCTGCTGCTGCACAGCTATCTGCTGCCCTGCTCTTTATCTAGTCCCTCTCTGCACTCACCTCAGATAACCATGCTAACTGCCCCTGTGTTCTCTCCTATTTTCCATGCCTTTGTCCCCCATTTCAAATCCCTCGTCGTGCCCATGGAACTCTGCACCACCCTGGCACCCATGGGAGCAACATGGATGGAGAGGACAACCACTGGCATGCAGTTTAATTGCAGGCCTGAGTCTTTAAATACTTTCACAAGGGTATTTCTGTTTATGTTCTGAAACACCTCTTTTTGCCACACACAGCATTTTGTTAAATAACTACAGTAAAGCAACACCCCATGAAAAGGGAGAAGACTAAAAATGAGCTTTCAGCTGGCTTCTCAGATAATCATAGAGCAGCAAGGGAGCAGCTGCACAAGGTTTAGATACTCCAGGATAAATTCTGTAGAAAAGCTTACACACAGAAAGAAGTTTTAACAATGTGCATAATGCTAGCCTAGAATTTGAGTCTAAGAAAGGCAGTCTGTTGTCCTGCTGCTGTTTACTACAAAGTGAATTATTTTGATTTGACTGTCAGCATGTTTGGATTTTTTTCCAAATTATATTCTGCTATGGTGAGTTTACATCTTAAAATTGATATGTTTACCTTTCCAAATCTGTGATTTTTTTTTTAATATTTTATTGTTTTAAAGGCCAGTCTGTAGCTTAATGTTCTCTGTTAAAGGAAGTTACGACAGAGTTAAAGGGATAAAGGGTCCCTGTGGCAAACACATGCTACATACAGGAGAAGAAACCTCACCTGGGTTGCAGCACAGGAGGCTGGAGGGAGCTGCTGTAGTGCAGGGCCTTGTAATCTGGCAGTGCAGTGTAAAGCATGGCATGTTGAACACAGAGAATTTCTCCAGAACTGCATTTGCAGTGTTTATGTAAATAAATCTAGAACTATGACTTTTTATTTTTTAAACCTGCTTGGCAGCTAGCCAGCAGTATCTCAGCTTGCTGGGGTTTTTTGGCCAGGAAGTTTGGCTCAACTCTTACTCATTTTACACCGAGATCCAAAAGCTAATCAGAGGACAGTCTTAATTCCTCTGAGGGAAAAGTAGGTCTTCGGGACTGGACTATGCCCCACAGAAATGCAATATGTTCTTACTTTCTTTTAAAAGCTGCTCTCCACCTTCTCTCCTCCCCCTCTTCTCTCCATTTCCTCTTCCCTCAGGCTTGGCAAGCCTCTGAGCCCAGTTCTTGAGCAGATGCCATTGCAGAAAAGATGCAGGGTGGGAACATCGCCTTGTGATTTCTCAGGAAGAGAACTCACCTCCTTACCTGAGCTATCAGGCTCTGGGTCCCAACTACATGGAGGGGCTTCTGTTCTCTTGGATGGTTTGGCACACAGCCTGAAGATTGTTCTTTCTTGCTAACTAGCTGAAAATCAGGTACCTGATCAGGATTCTCTGGGCCAGCTGGATTTTAGTTTCTGCTCAGTGAACTGGATGTTTTCTGTTTGGGGCAGATCTGTACCTAATTTTTAGATTTATAAATCCTTTACTGCTTCCAGATCTCAGTTTGATAAAGTCAGCAGTTCAACTAATTTAATTTCCGCACTCTGTTTAAACCTAGATAATTATCTATCCTTGTAATTACAGTGATGAACAGTGTGTCAGTATCTTAAATGTGCATTTCTGGTTACTCATAGCCATACTCTACTCCTCCATTCTAGTAAAAAGGAGCCAAATTTCCCCATTGGTATTGCTAAAGTCACCATTTCAAATCAAACCTAAGAAAATAAAGCAACTCTTGTATATGCACTCTGACCTTAACTGTTTTCACAGCAGATAAACTATTCTGTATCACTCTACCATACATCCAGAGTTTTTCCCATCAAATATGTCTTCACTGGAAAGATAAAAAAAATAATACTCTGTTTGTAAAATGCCTAGATCTTTATTTTACTGCAAGAGGCAGTCCTGGAGCTTTCCTCAGTTATAATTTGCATTTTTGCTTTTGTTTCTGTATATCTTCATATGTACCAGAAAATACAATTAATTTCCCCACTGCTTTTGATTACTCCTGGTTGGCAAACAATGAAGATTAATTGTTTTCTGATGTAGCAGAAACAAACATGATTCTTATTCACGAGTAACCTTGGCAGTGTCAAAAGGGGCACACACAGCCCTAGGAACAATTTTCTTAGCTAGCTGTACATACAGAGACACAAAGAAAAATGATTTTGTTCCTGTTTCCAAGATAAACCTATGGCAGAGAACTAAGATACAATCCAAGTCTCATATTCAAATTAACAGGTAATTAAGATGAAATGCATTTTTTAATTTCTCTGTTTGGGTTTTTTTCTTTTCAGATATATTTCCCTATTTCACAGGTTTTAATGGAATTTTTATGTAATTTCTTGCTGAAAGACCTGTGGCAGGAACGTAGAAACAGTGATGGGACTGTTCTTGGGGTAGGTTTGCATGGAAAAGAAGAACAGGAAGGTGCCCAGCCCCACCTGGGCCCCAGATCAGTTGATGAGAGAGAAAGCTTTACTGGTGCAGGTACAGTGCTGTGTTTTAGAACTTCTTTTTCTTCCACTTTATGTTAGCAGCAGGGCTCTGTATAGCAAAATGTGGGCATACAGGCTGGGATGAAACCTAGTTCAGGCATCCTGCTCTATCCCTGTGCCAAACACAAACATGCCCTTAGTGATGAATGAGAGAAGAGGCAGGTAAACCTTAAGGTAGAGATCTTTTTCCACAGATGCGTATAAGGAGTCAGAGCAATTTAACTGCTTATAAAATGAAGGAAATGGATATATTTGCACTGGTAGATGATGGAATAAAAAAATATTGTCGTTCTACAAATAGTATCTTTTATATGTTTGCAAAGAGAGAAAAAACTAATAGCAAAATTAATATATTCATTTTGCACTGTGGTAATGTTTCTTCAAATTAAATTATTCCATAATGACCTATTCAGTGCTTTACATTATCTTTGAAACAAATAGTCTTTTATTTTGGCACTCCTTTGGCCTTTAAAAATGTGTCTCAGTTCTTCAAAAAGTAGGAAAGTAATATTTATTTCTGATTCACAGATAGGAAATAGGTACTGAGATTCCAAAAATCTTAGTTATTAGTGGGTGTGATCCCACCAAATTTCTGTGCATAAGTTTTGCAAGGGCAGAACCTATCAGGGGACCAAGATCAAACAAGAATGAGGACCCCAAGCTGAGCTCACTGAGATCATCTCACACTGAATTCAGACTCCCCTTCCTTAGTTGCAGGAGTTTTGCTGAAGCAAGAACTAGAAAATTTGGTCTCTGTGCACATTAACAATTTTAATAAAATCTTTTTTAGTTGTAAGTGTAAAAGTCAAATTTCCAGTATTTAAAAGTGGTGCATACTTGTGGTCGACTGGGGTTCAAACAGCCTTTTAGTTGCCTAATTCTGCATTGTGGGGATGCCAAAATATTGAACTTGTTCTGAGCAAAAAGCCAACTGTGCTCAGTGTAAGTCTGTGCTACAGCCATTGTAGGATTAAACCCTATGTGGCAGCTATAACATTTGAATTAAGAGACACAGTAGAATATTTTGCAGCTTTTCTAATTAAAATAATAATTATGTAGCGTCTATCAGCATGGAATTCCAAATGTAAGCCTCAGGGTCAAATGGCTTAGAAAACTGAAACTCTGCTCCCTTCCTGGGAAAAAAAGGAGATGATGCCATTCTAGGAAGCTTCATTTACATAAATTGCAAATATTACTTACAAATAATACCATCTACTGTGTTCTGCTCTTCATAAATTCAAAACATTCTTCCTCATGCACCACAGTAGCATGCACCCCAGAACTGGTAGGTCACTCTCATAAACAGGCAGTGATTTTATGTTTGATAGTGCAGTAAAGAGAGCTCATTTAAAGGGTGCATGATATTCTTACGAGCACAGGTAGTGTTCGTAGCTCTGGTACCCTGAAGTACAGCTGGTAAAACTCATACAACCTGGTTAGCTTTGAGACTGAAGACAACACATGGTCAAGACAGTCAGGATGCATTTTTGGGAAGACAGTACCAAACCTGCAGAAGTAGACTTGAAATCACAGAACTGAGCCCAATTAGCTGCACATCAGAGTAGATGCTGGTGAAGTGATTTACCTTGAACTGAAGCTGTGTGGTGGAGGATCAATCAATCAATTTATGAACACCTCGAGGGTAATAATAGTCTAGTGAATGTGAATTTGTCAAGGACAAATTGTATCAAACCAATCTAATTTCTTTCTTTGACAGGATAAGTGAATAAGGGGGAAGCAGTAGATGTGATCTATCTTGACTTCAGTAAGGCTCTTGAGTCTCCTACAGAGCATTCTCGTAAGCAAATTAAGGTATATGATTAAATCACCACAGAGAAGGCTCACAGCTGGTTGAGAAAACAAAATCAAAAAGAAACTATCACTGGCTTGTTGTCAAACTGGGAGGACATTTAAGATTGTGTATTTCTGAGTCCATTTCTATTCAATCCTTTGCTGATCAATGATCTGGATGATGAAATTATGAGGATGCTTTCAAATTTGGAAGGAGTTCCAGAAAATAGGAAATTGTTCCAAAATCAGCTGATGGAAATTTGATAGAGGGACATGCTACTGCAATAGAAGTGCTTTGCATATATAAAATAGTGGGAAAAAACCACTTAGAAAGTAGTATAAAGCAGAGAAGGAGTTAGAAGTTAGGGGGACAAAGACAGTGGCAACAGTGTCACACTACTATGCTAAAAAAAACTTTATTCTTTTTCTTGGACAAATTAATTTTAATTTGTGAAGGGTAAGAGGCTCTAGGTGGCTCTAGATGACTTTGCTTGAGCAGAGAGGATGTCAAGATGACCTCCAGAGGTCCTTTGCAGCTTCAGCCCTTCTGTGTTTCAGTATCAATCTCGCTACTGAGACCAGTGATACCTCAGTTAGAGTGAGGTTTCAGGCTTCAGACTATGAGGAAGATGTAAACAAATACTCAAAGGGCAAAAGGAAGATAAGATAAATGATAGAGGGCTTGAAAAACTTGACATCTGAAGTAGGCTGAAAGTGAAGTAGGCCACCTCTGTATTTGTTGCACTGGGCAGCAAATGAGCTCCAATTTCTTAGTGTCATTAAAGCACATAACTAACATTTGAAAACTTGGGCTTCAACAGACTTCTGATGCATGCTTGATTTTGTGTCATTTTGTTGTGCATTTAAAAGCTTAAATGTTATTTCTTTCTCTTCAATTGAAGTTCATCATGTTTACCAAGTTTTCTTTTTTGCCTTTTTGCTGCTTTTTTTTGTGTACAGAAATATCCCTAGACAGAGGAAACTCTGCTCTTGATGTTGGCAACTAAGATTTAAGGAAAAAATACAATTTCAGCTCTGTGTACTTAGGGCTTTGTAAATTTTATAGCATTATACCACTTTCTTCTGCATCTCTGTTGTACTGATTGGAGCAACACAGGTGAAGTAAATGAGTCATGTTAGTCAAGAAAATACAGTGGCTTTATAGAGTAACTATTCATGAAGAAAAAGCCTTGAAACATTTCCAGAACTGGAGGCAGAGAATTTATTGTTCCTGCTGGATCCCAGAATAACTACTGCTTTGTGTCATCATTTTATAATCCTTGTCTGTCAATAAACATAACTGTAGCTAGCAATAAAAATGATACAGGCTCAGTCAGGCAACGCTACCCTGGTAAAACAAATTTATGAGCCAGTTAATATTTTTAATCCTGTTACAGAGATGACCTCAAAACCCAGACCATTTATTTAAGCCTCTATCCCCTAAAGGAGCACATGTGGATGTCAGATAAATGAAACCTGCTTTTGAATCATGTTGATCTTGGGCTGGGGTTGGGCAGCAAGAGGGAGAAAGGGTGGAACTGTAGACATCTGTCTGCAAAAACAAACCAGCCCCATTAGTGTCTGTCTCCTGTCCAGTACAGAGTTGGTCAAACACTCTTGCAGGCTCAAATGAAGCCATTCATCTGATAACACAAAATGCAGAAGGCTGTATTTTTCCCTTCCCCACATCAGTTACATGCCAGCGATTATTCCAGTTCTACCATTGATCCAAGATGACTTTTCACAACAGGGAGTCATTCTGTTTATGCTGCTTCAGAAATCTCTGAGATGTTATTTGATCTACAGCATCCATTAGATGCACAGAATACATTTCCTTTTCTATTGTTTCATCTTATTAGGAAGATATGGCAATGACACTGTCTGCTAATTGCTATCCAACTAGTGCTTTGTGCCTTGTTAATTTTGACTAAGACTCTTTCCCTACATAGCACGGTGTAGATATTACTAATAGGAGAGAGGTAGTTAATTGGTGTCTTGAGTGTTACACAGACAAATGAAAAATTCACTGATAATCAGTTTTTCTTTGATGGAAGGGTCAGCTCTTGCCAGCAGTTGCTACACTGTCCTTTCTCTCTATGCTGCAGAGTATAACATTTTATACTTGTAATGGCTACCAGAAGAATATATGCTGCTGCCAACAACTTACAATGCATTATGTGAGGAATGGTTGCTTTTCAAGCCTTGGCCAGGTATTCTCTTGAAAGTGAAAGCGAGGGAGGGTCCTAGGTCAGAGTGTATTTTTGCACGGATTGTCTGAGTCTCCTGGAAAGTCTGAAACATATCAAGGCAAGACGCACGGTCTTAACAACACAGTTACAGGTTATAGGCACCAAATATAAAGTAAGAGTGGCTATAAAGATAGGCATTGTTCTTGTTTGGGGAAGCCAGATGAGTCAGTCTGGCAATAGAAGTTCTACTTCTAGTTCTTATCTGTCATATAAGAGAGGAATTTTTGATGGCTCCAGACAGAGATCCTTTGAGTCCTTAAAGAAAATAACTGAAAGTGCAAGGAAAAGAGTTTTCTTTCACCCAAGCTACTTACAAAATCTCTTTGTTCTTGGACTTAGACCCAAATCCACACCTTCTGCCTCATCAAAAATACAGGTTGATGTTTCACTTCTTATGTCTTGTGTATACCAATCCTCTACGGCACACACAGACATGCATCTCAGGCAAAACAAATGATGGTCCTTATTGAGTGTGAGCTAATTGTTGAGAGAGGTGGACAGAAACAGCAATCAAATATCCTACAACAGGAGATAATGGAAGCTTTCTGGTCATAAGCAAATATATTTACATACCTGGTCTTACAGAAAAGATGGATTGAGTGTAAGCATCTTCCTGCAAGTTGGTGCTTTGTAGAGAATTTGTGTTCTGCAGCTCCCACTAAATGCAGAACTGTGAGGATGCAGGATCTCTGAAGTAATGCCAAGACTTTTAGATATATATGCCTGCGTTAAAGACAAATTTGGTAACCATGTAGAATGCTATACATCATATTCAATGTCTGTCTGTTCACTACAAAGGTTTACTTGTGGAAAAATGTTCTGGTTTCACTGTTAGTTTTATTCAAATTTCTGTGTGTGAAGAACAGCCTTCAGACAAATAATCATTTAAGTGTAGCAGCTGAAAACAAACCCTAGGAAGAACATAGCATCAATTAATTTCCTAGACATTAGAATGGCTCTCTGGATAACAATCAAAAGTTGCCAGACAAGAAAAATTGAGCAGTAAGATGAGTACAACAAAAAGGCCCACTAAATTCAGTACAGTCTGGCAACAGTCAAACTCTAGATACAGCTTCCTGCAGAATTTCAAGAAGGCTACAAGGGAGCTTAATCATGTGTAATGATATGGATGAGCACAGCCCAGAGCTGCACCCTTGCACTCTTCATTCAGCCCAATGTGCCAGTGCTCCAGCACAGAGAAGCTGATGAGTGCCAACTTCGCAACCACTGTCTGAACTTACAGACATTATCAATTTAAAAATAACACCTCCATCACAAAACATTTTGCCTACGCTGTCATAATAACACCTACAATTAGAGAGGGGGGGAAAAGAAACCGATGAGTTTTTATCTCTTGTGTCCTGGTTTGGTTGGTTGTGCATTTGAAAGCAATCTGTACACTCTCTGTTTCAATGTTTGCTCAGTCTAGTCACTCTGTTATTCTTGGAGCTAAGGGAGGGGCTAGGGAAGGAGAGAGACAATAGCAAAAAAAGGAATAGGATAATATGATTTTAAAATCTGAAAAAGGGTATTAACACAGGCTTTTGTGGATGCACCTAGAGGAGGATAGGCAAAGGGCTTTAATTGACTGGATTTTGAGATTGGAGAAAGGAAGGGCTGTGTCAATATTCTCCCTGCAGGGAAGGCAGAGAGAGCAGGGGAGGAAAGCAGGTGAGAATCGTCCTCCCTCCTGTGGCTACCATTCTTCCTCCTGTGCCTGTGTTGAGCTGTGCATGTGTTACACACAGCCTGGGCAAAACGCTGATGTACTTCTCTCACAAGTCTGTCTGTGAAAGACCAAACACTCTCCCAATCAGTTCCCTTCCCCTCTGTGTCTCGGTGCATTTGTCAAGTTTGAAAATTACAGACATTGCATGTGCTTAAGGAATTGCTAACTCACCCTTCTGATTTCCTCCTTGCTTCTTTTCACCAGGTGGGCAGTTTTCATTTTTCACATTCAGTTTCACTCCTTGTTTTTGCCTTTCAAATCTAGCAGTGATGCAGGAAGAAAAAATAAAGACATCAATAGTATAAAGAATATCTCATTAGTTTTANAATCTAGCAGTGATGCAGGAAGAAAAAATAAAGACATCAATAGTATAAAGAATATCTCATGCACAGAAAACTGTAGATTTAATTTGAGGAGAACCTAACTGGTAAACTGCAAGTGAGCAGGAATTCAGCTAGAGAAAAAATGTGAACATACATGAGCAGTTTTTATATGCTGACTTAAATCCCTTATACACAAGCTCTTTCTTTTCCTCTCCTACACAATGTGTGTCACATTGGCTCTTGTAATTCTGACTACCCTAAAAGGCCACCTTGAAATTCATTTCGCAAAATATAATTTCCGAAACATGTTTTCAAAACTTTATTTATTATTAGAGAAGGGAGCTGGAAATTTAACCTTTGATCTAGACTAAATAACTTTTTGCCGGTTCACCCTGAACTGTCATTTCCACTGAATGGCCTAAAAGAGGCAGAACATCTGAGAAGCAAAAACCTGTTTTCTGAAAATGCTATGGTTCTGCCAGTGTCTCGCAGACAAGCTGGAACTAGTCTGTATCAATCTGCTTTAAAAGATAGTATTTGTATTATTGCAATATTTCTTCTTTGAAAGTAGATAATTGTAATGATGGGTTTATAAGTGATGGAGGTGGCCATTCACCCACCCCCTTTGCCACAGTGTGTGTGAGACTTTACCCATTGCTATATCTGGACAGAGATGATCCCAGACACCAGTTTAGTACTTGAAATGGCTGAATGGGTTTTCTACTCACCATGCAACCAGAGGGGACTGAACCCACAGTCTGCTATTAATCCCCATTTCTTTCGTGAATGCTTTGGTTGTTTTCAAAACTCAGATTCTGAGGCAAAATTTTGTTTCCCTAAGCTAAATATGTGTTCTGGTTTTCCAAGTGACTAGATAGGTAACACAGCCCAGGGAAGCAAGAACAGGAGGGAAGGAGGGACAAGGAGGAATGGCCGCTGTGTCTAAAATTGACACTGACATATCAGCTTTTTGGGATTGAGGCCTGGATTGCCCTACATCTCTGTAAAGTGCTTAGCACATTTTGGGCCCTGTGAGCTGTTGCATTAATAATGACCTTGGCTCACACATAACAAACAGCCTTAAGCTCAGGCCAGTCAGTATTTAACCTGGGCTGTGAGGGAAAAGGAGGTGGCACTGCAAGCACCATCCATTTGAGTCCCAAGCTGCAAGATAAAGCTCTCAGCCATTGGGCAGATGTTCACATTATGTTCACGCCTGCTGCCAATTGTTTCATCAGCACTGGAATGGTTAACAGTGAGAATTATCTAAAATACTGTCTTTGCCTCCTGATCTTTCCTTCAGCATTCTCTGAGGACCCAGGTCAATGTCAGATTCTTGTTTATGACAAGAGTGCAGCAAAAGTGTGGCAAAAGGGGAATGCACCACTTTGTACCAGGGCAACTCAATATAGGCTGGGTTATGTCTGTAAAGGCACTGTTCATCTGACATGCACTTCAGGTAATAGAAGAAGTTATTCAGGAAAAATAATACTCGGGAAATGCTCAGGAAAAACAATAAATTCAAGTCCAAAATAGTAATCCGTATTCCGGGCTTTCACAGTGCTAATGTAAAGCCATAGGAAAAGGATATGATACTATACAGAATTTATGAGCAACTGGAAACAGTGTGAGATGTTGCAATAATGCTAGCAATAACAATTTGTGTCTTTGCAGTGTTCAGTGAAAAAAGATCATAGAAAAATAATGTTACACAGTTTAACAATCAATGATCTTTAGAATGTCGTACTACTGAATGGGTTTTTCCTGAGAGGATTCTACCTGTAATGGCAGAGAAGAAGGGAGAGAGAAATTTTCTGTATTAGTTCTAGGTTTGCAAAGCAGCTTCCATTTTCCAAGGAAAATGCTACTGGAGGAAAAAAACCCAATTTTTATTCACCGTTTTGTAACTATTAAATACAGACGCATCATAATCATACACATTATTCTATTTCTAATAATAAAATGTATGAGTGTTATAAATATGTTAAGCTCCTTAGTTGTTATGGGTCAGCAGAATCTAAAAAAATGTATTGCTAAACAAGCTGTAGTCAATATTGATTTTTGTACTTACAAAACTTTTAGCCAATAATTATATATTTGGGAATATGCATTTTAAAATTTATTTCTGCTAGCAAACACTGTTTCTACAAATCAAGATTATTTAGTTCCTCTTTAGGAAGAAAGTCCAGATAAACAGAGACATGTAAAGAAGGTTTGGGAGCATTTGTTTTGGGGAGGTTGTATGGGGGAAGGAGTGGGAGTGTAAGGCAGTTCTGAGTACCAATTAAAAGTAAAATGTCTCTAGAGAGTATTCATTTGTGTTTTTTCTCCTGTAGTGAGAAGGCTTTTTAATGAAGGAAATGTCCTTTAAATTCAATTCTAAGTCATTGTTAAACTGAAGTGTGCATTATAGCACCAATCTAAAAGACTAACAGGTGTTTAATTTCTGTTGAATGACAAACTACAAGGTTTTTTTGAGACTACTGGTGTTAGGGGGAGCTTGTTTACAGCTGAGATCCTTAAGGAAAGAAAACTTTAACCTTGACACAACAATATAAACTGAAAAAAGAAGTGACTGGCTGAACGACTCCATTTCCTTTGAAGGGCCCAGTGCAGCAGTGCAGGACATCATCCGGTGTGACACACAGAGCCTTTAACAATAGCACATATGGGAAACAGTTTAAAACTTTTTTTTTTAAGTAGTGACGAATTTCTGGAACAATGAATGTTCAGATCTAACTTCCTTCAGCCTTCTCATTCCCTGCTCCTCATCCTCCTGGTAGATTTATATATCTTTATATCGTAACTGAAGATTCAGCATTTATAAAATAAATCAGTAATATTGATGTTTTAAGTGTCAATAGGAACGTGAAGAATTGGAGGGGATGTTAGATATTTTGTTAAATTTTAAATAATTTTGTTTAATGGTACAAGCTAGATGATGAAATTGAATCTCTAGTGTGTGCCCTTTCCTGGTAATCAAGTTTTACAGAACAAAGAGAACTGAAACAGCTGAAGAACAGAATCTTCTCTCTCTCACTACCACCTCAGTCACCATATAAGCTCAGCTGGCTTGTTTATAACACTCCAAAGTTAATTGTGTATGTGGTTATAGTTTAGTGACAGAAAGTCCGCCTATATTCTTGTTGGCTGGGTTGTTTTTTCCAACAACTTGGAAGCTTGATGTGCAGCTGCAAGACTGCAGTAAAAGCTGAAGTTAGTGATCATTTCCTTGGGTCATATTCATTGCATGGTGTTTTTAGGACCACAGAAGACATATAAGGGGCTCAGTTCTGTTTTTCATGATTATACAAGCTGCTGCTGAAAACAATATTTAGTGAGGAAAGCAAGACTGTGCCCCAGGGCATGAGGAGGATATCCTCCTTCCAACTGACCATTCCTGGATGACAAAGAAAACAGGATTTGACTGAAATGGCACAGCTAGGAACAACAGCAATACAAATACCTATAATAGCAGTATAACTAACATGGTAAAGCCATGTTTTGGTACAATTATAAGTCATGGGACTGGTTTCCTGCAATGACTGTACCTCTTTAAGATTGTATAATGAAGCTAAAAGGTTCCTTTGTAATTTGTGACCTCCATGACTTTTCTAGACAAGGGCATAGGATGCTTCAGAGGCAGCAAGTTTGGAGTTGCTGTATGTTAATTGACTCATTAGCTTTCACAAAAACAATGACCTCTACTAACATCTCCTTTACGTGGTCCTCTTTATACTAAATTCTTCCTCTGCCCTGACCGATTACTTCATCCAGTGTACGTCAGTCTGCTTCCTCCCTAATTGCTTCTCTAATTCCCATTTGGTGCTGAGCATGGGCTAGATTTCTATACAGCTCTTTAGTCTGCTCTCTCCTGGTTTTCAACGTCTTCCTGTTTGTTCTGGGTCTGTTCTTTTGCTTTCTGTGCCTCTGCAGCTTCTGTGCTATTTAGAAATATCACCAGAGTGACAGTGGTTAATGTGAACACACAAAAATTCTTGATGCCAGAATTATGAAAATATCTTGATGGGATTTTTCCATTATTCACAATACAAAGTGCTGAAGCAATACCTCAAGGAATGTTGGTTTCTTTATTTTTCCTTGCATCATCCCCAGTTTCAGCTGATCATTGATTTCTTCTGAGCCAGGATTCAAATATATTGGACTCTGTTCCTTCTGGCTCCTGGAGATTTTTTGACTGCCATCTGACCAGGGCTCCCATAGCTTTCATCTGTTTTCACTCCAAATCCTTCTTCTAAAATGTAAAATGAAGGCCTCTGGCCAGCATGCTGCCTTTTACTTTTCCTGTGGCCCAGACCTCAGTTAAAGATTTAACAAAAGCAAGAAAGCTCTGTTTCAAGCCAAGTAAAGGAATAAAATCTAAAAGTTTTTCCAGATGAGAATGTTGGACATTTCACAGGCAGCTCATATGCTCTTTGGCAACAGAAATCTAGAACAAGCTTTGCTCACATAACAAAAACCAGGGGTTTTTTATAGAAACTATTTCTGAAAGTTCCAATTGTTGCATTTTTCTTTTAATACCTTTTATTTTATAAAGTCTACATGAAAGATGAAAGTAAGTGAAACTCTGCACCTGTGGAGGCAGACTTCCTGGGTTGTTATCTCCAGTTCTGTGCCAGGAGTGCTGGGTGGCAGCAGCTGCTTGTACTCCACGAAGCATCGCTCTCTGCAGCTCCCTCTTGCATCCAGGCAATCAGTCCCTCAAGGGTACACAGCACTGTCCTGAGTTTTCCCAGCCTGGTGAAAGACTCCCTCTTTGCAAGGACTGACAAGTCCAGTAGAATGTCTTAGTCTTGCAGGTGATGTATATACCTGTAGAACTGTGTTTGTCTTTGAACATCAACTGCAGAGCCCCCATTTCACCAAAGCACTCTGATCAAACTCTGCTATGCTCAGGGGAATCTGCTATTTAAAATCCAGTGGAAGTGGGGGCATTGAAAGCTGATTATACTCATGCTTACTGCACTGAAAGCTTTTGCTTGTGAGTGAAATGACTTTACAAAGAGTAACTCAAACGAGGGATGGATTGGAGGAGAGGATAAACTCTTTCCCTCCCACTTTCCAAATGACAGGCCTGCTGCAATGTAGTTATATACCATATTATGCTAAGCTTTTTCTCAATACAAAGTACTACTCAAACACAATGTGTGATTACTACAATTTCCCCTCTTTGGTTCACAGATATTATATCTGTAAGCATCTCTTAATTTGCTGTTTGTGATACTCAGTTCTGGTCAGGATTTTCCTATGCCGTGCACATTCCCCGCAGATTTTCTTGTTGCTGTACAGCTCTCACCAGTGCAGCATGACTGCATGTGTATATTGGGGCAACCCAAACCCAGACTGGGCTGCTCTCAGCCTGCTGGGGAAGATAGTTCTGGATGTACTAACTGAAAGAGGTGATTTAGAAGGATTCATGGCACTAAAGCACTACTGTCCAAATATATGAAATACATTTGGAATGTGTGACACTTAGAACTGATCCAGCTGGAAAGCGATTTTAAACAGAAGATGGTGAATCTTTTATTTCTCTGATGTTTTTGAGAGAGAATAGATGTTCTCCTCCCAAACCAGAGAGTTCTTTCCTTCCTCCTTAATTCTGAGAACATCTTACTTGGCATAGTTTTTTGTGAACCACTGGTGCAAGCTAAATTTAGCTCATGAAAACAAAATCCCAACAATTACTTGTTATTATTTAAGACCTAGTTTCACATAGCAAAGCATATGCAATAGGTTTTTTTTTCTTGTTACATACATTTTACATTTAACTAGTTATAATTAATGAAAAAATATTATTTTTGTTTTCCTGGGGCGTTGTTTTGTATGGATTCTGGCAGCCACTTTGGGAGTCTTAGCATCAGTAGTATAAATGTACTTGAAGCATATCAAAATTTTCTCTCACTGTTCCAAGTGCAGCTAGGGTACTGAGGTCCCAAATACAGGTATTTCCTGTGAAGATTAAGGGTGATCTTTAATTAAGCTGAGGAAAAGGCTGCCAGCTGCTTTTTGAAGCCTAATATTGCAATGGCAGGTGAGGAAGAAAGTGGATGTGCAGGTAAGTTTTGAAAGTAGTGGTGAGACAGGAGGAAGAAAAGGTGGGGAATGTAGAGACAAGCTGAAGGGGGGAAGGATATAGAGGCACCAGTGTGAAGTATAAGAGACCAAAGGATTAAGAGGAACAAGGAACACAGAAAAAAAAATTGCAAACACACTGTGAAGGAGATCTCTTATGAAGAAAGCATAGAAGGTGTGGCATGCACAGTTTAGCCATACGAAGACCATGTGGACCTTGTTGCTGTCTGTGCTTTTATTGTAAGGATAGATACAAAGGAGAAAAGAAAGAATCTCAAACCAAAGGACTGAACTTGCTTAAGAGGAAGAAACTTAACCGAGGATAAAATCAGGGTGCAAACTGGATTTCTATTTCTAAGAAAGGGAGGTTTTCTAAAAATTAGGCTCTATGGAATTTCTTAGCTAAAGCCACCACCTTTGTTGAAGGTGGTACTGGATAACTCCATGAAAGCAATTGTATGACATGAATCTTCCCAGGCCTCTCTTTCTACAATATATCAAATTCACACACAGATAGCTGTACAACTAGATGAAACATGAAATGAGCAATATGAAAGTTTACATGACCTTCAAGGCTGTTATTGTGAAAACTGTGATAGTACCACCATAGCAGTAAATGCTCATTTCATTTGTGTTGGGGGAATTTGTTTCTTAAAAACATCTATTGTCATGGTGTATTTCACCTAAGACATTTTCAATAAGAAACAAAATGTTCTATAAGCAGAATGGCTTTAATATAGCATTGCTCCCTGAAACTGAAATACCTTAGGAAAGATTGTTTCTATAGTAATGACTCACACAAGAAAAAATTACCTGAGAATGTTGAGGGAGGGGGAAGCAGGAGGCAGGAGTTGCTGTTGGGTTTCAGTCAAATTCAATGAACTACTGAGTAGTGTTGACATGGAAATAATTGGAGTGAATATTGTTCTTTAGAAGATATATTCAAAAATATGAGAAACTCACTGCAAGTGGAAGTCTCTGGTCTCCACGTGTGCCAGGGACTGGCACTTTTATGTTTCAGTGCACAAATTAGAGATGCTTCCCGGGGTTTTGGAAACAATTCCACATTTTTGGCAACTTCATCTATAGAAGAACAGTGCAGCATGTTTGAACAAACAAAAATTAATTCAAATCATTAAGATTTCACTTGTACTGTGGTCACCTCACCTTCCTCCTCTTTATTTTTGTTCTCTTCATTCTCTGCTTCATTCTTCCAACATTACTTCTTTCATTCATAAGACATTAATTTTCATTGTCTTGGAGACTAGCAGATGCCGTCTCACTTTCCACTCCAGCTCTGCCTTCTTGTTCTGTACAGCTTGCATAAAACTGTCTGCACTAAATAAGAGTCCTTAACTTACCCAGCAGATCAGGGGAAGAAGCAAACTCTGTATAAAAAGACTTTGAAAACAACAGTGATAAAAGTCTTGCACTGATATCACAAGCATTGCTAACCTTTCCCCAACTTGGACCATATGAAACATACGTAAAAAGTTTGTGGCAAGTAAAAGAAAAGTTTTTAAAAAATCAACTAAGAAACAGCAGGGTTTTTTTTAGAAAAAGACTGCTTAGGATAGTCATGCTAAAATAAATGTAGTTTTAAAACCAGGTACATTTCGTACTCATCAAGGGAGATGGTAAAATAAATACTCTTCAAAGTGTTTCATCAGTTTCTTACCGTTAGTCTTCCCAGCGCTTTAAAGTTTTTCTCTCCCCTCCAGAGATAAGTAGAAAAGTATGTCTAATGCCTTGTCTTTGTGAACAGAAAATAATACGTCTTAAATAGCTAGACCTTTCAAATATCATGAATAAGCACTTAAAAATGTCTCACCAGCTGAGAAGAAAGAAAAGTAACTTAGATCATAAATGGATCCGTTTCAGAAATTGTAGTGATTAACACCATAGTAAATCTTAAGGAAAACATCCATGAGAAAGATTCTGCCACCTTTATGCAGGCTTAATAATAACTTATTCTGAAAAAGAAATCCCCACTGGAATTTAGCGAAGGAAGATTTTTAGCAGCCGGTTTAAGTGTGCCAAAGCCTGATCCAATGGTAGCAGAACTTTTGAGACGCTATTTTTGGCTATCTTAAATATTCACTCAGTTTGGAAGAGAACAATTTAATAAGCATGAGTCATCGTGGATTTGTGAAAGGTAAATCATCTCAGACAAATCATAGTATTTAATGAAATAACTGTTGGTATAGACAGAGCCAGCAGTTTTAACACATTTGGATTTTCACAAACCTGTAGTTAACTTCAGACATGATGGATTATTGTGTCGTGATCTTTTGAAATACAGGACAGGTAATAAAGTAAAACAAAATAAGGAACATCAGGGAGGTGGAAAGCAAATGGCTGAGATTACAAAGGCCTTAGCATTTTCAGAAAACCAGGGACCCAGAGGCATCTCTACTGAGATCAATGCCTTTTAATACTAGCTTACATAATATTTTAAAAGTGATGGCTTCTCATGGAGGTTCATTAGATTTTTGCCAATGGCTTTAGGTTGTGTTCTGATCTCATAATCAATTTATAGAGCATATGACATTACATCTTATCTGTTTCAGGAGGATCTTGCAGGCATGGCCAAACCAGAAACACAACAGAAAGAGATGAAAAGAAATTTTATGTGTGAAATTATGCCTTTAAACAGAAATTAGGCATTTGAAGTAATATTCACGTCATTCAAATGACATTTGATTTGCTAATATGATTGAGACAAAACATTCATGTTCAATAGAACAGCAAGTATTTCCAGGCATACATGTAAGCAAGAGCAGCTGTAACAGCCAAGAGGATTTGCTTTAGTCATCCATATGTGTCCTGTCACTTTTCTGTGCTGTTACCTGTGCTTGAGGGTGTAAAGGCAATTCCTTTCTGAACTGTGAACTGAATGATGGTGATAGAAAAGGCCCTTTGGAAGAAAAGTAATTTACAACTGAAGTCTGAATATTTCTAAGACCTCCAGCAAGAGATTCACACTGTATATTTTTAGCTGCAGGTGACCTGAATCACTGTCTGGTGATATCTCTAATATAGAAAGGCTCAACTGCTCTACCCAACATACTCTGTACTGCATGAAGTAGATGGTAGGAATGCCTCTTTAGACCATTCAATGCTGATTAGTAGGAAAATTAAGATTCTTAAGCTGATAGGAAGAGTGTAGCATATATCCAGTAAATAAAATTAAACTTGATTGTACAGATTTTTGGACAGATAAAGACTTGAGACAGTGTCTATAAATTCAGAAGAAAGAAATATAGAAAAGACATCTATGAGTTACAGTGTTTTACTAGTGCTGATGTACTGAAATCAGCAAATTTTAGCATGCTTTGAAAGACATGATGTGATTACTAAATGTAGTATATTAAAAATGTACTGATCAAATGATCATCTTGCAAATTTAATCATTGACTTATTTTGCTTTGATTTGAGTAGGGAAGTAATAAAATTATCTGCATTTTAAAACCAAGTACTTAGACTTTTTTCCTCAGGATAGTCACCACTCAACCTGTTTCCACAATGACGGTGGTGACTCACTTGAACACTGCCCAGAGAGATAGTAGATGTCCCATCCCCAGAAACATTCTAGGCTGGGTTGGATGGAGTTCTGAGCAACTTGATCTAGACGAAGATGTCCCTCTCCATGGCAGGGGAGCTGGACTAGATGACCTTTAAAGGTTCCTTCCAACTCATACTATTCAATGATTCTATGAATTTTTTTGGTTGATAGAAATTTGCCTTCTCTTGAAAAGTCATTCATCTTTTAAAATGTGATGAGGGTGAATCATACACATAAGGCTTATAGCATCACCTTGCATTGTAAACATTTAGATTCGTTTAGGTACCAGTGGTATTACATTAGCAAATGTTTTGAACATAATTTTAAGATTAAATACTGTTCTGCACAATTCTGCACGTACTTGTCCCACACAGCTCCCATGAACTTCAGTCAGAGCATGATATGGCTCACAAAGTTTTGCTTTGATAATAGGTGAATAGAGAACAACTCAATTAGTTCTCAATTACCACGCTGTCTGCACACAAAGTTGAATATCAATTAATATGGCAGGATTCTCCATGGCAAATTGAGCCTACAACCCAAAAATATATTTAATACATATAACTCTCCTTACCAGGATAGGACAACAAACCGATCACTGCATTTTTAAGTGTGGTATTTCACTTAAATTCAAGATCTATAAAAATGTGTCTATCAAACACTGTTTGTGTGATATTTCACAGCAAATGTCAATAAACATCAACTCACAGGAATTTCCCTCAAAATCTTGCCTCCAGGAATCCCACAGTTAGTGCAGGGTAAAAGTCAGACTTCCTGGACAAGATGAATGTATGCCTGAAGGTCAGCAAACTAGCACTTGGATCAATTAATGGCAGGGTCGTCGACTACAAACACTCTCTCCTCTGCTGCAGAGTCTGGGAATGGACTCCACCATCAAAAGCAGGAATCTGTGGAGCAGTCCTGGCCCCTGGGAGAGGCAGGCAGCATGTTTTCCTACAGCTTTGCTGTGGGCACTGAAGTTCCAGAGAGCAACGTGCACTTCAAGCTGCATAGCAAACAGTCGGGATTGCCAGATGCCCACTCCTTCTGTGATCAATGGGCAACAGTTGTGATGCCTGTTACCAATCTGTAGGATTTATTCATTATCTGTAGGGTTTATTAGCTATCTGTAGGGTTTTTTAGCTAGCTGTATGGTTTAAATATATTTTTTTTTTTGCAGACAGGGCACAGACAAGCTCTGTTCCCATCCCAAGGCCCAGGTCCTACTTTAAATCACACCTCATGCAATTATGCCTGATACTATTCAGAGACTGCCCACAATGCCTGCTGATTTTCAGTCTCTAAAGAATGAATAATTGGGAATGGGAGAACTTAAATCTATAAATGCCAGAAGGGTATAAATTGCTCTACTTATGTAAGTAGAGGAAGTAGCTATAAAAGTAAGCAATAAACAACAGAGGTAGGCAATACTGAATATGAATTTTCTACTAATTTCTGTCAGTGTTTGAAAATTGGACAATAAGTCATTCAAGAAACCTTCTACTACCACAATACCTCCTTCTGCTTTCTGCATTAATTTTTTCAACTTACGCTAGGAAACAGCTAATCATAATTTCTCATTGGTGTTTTTTCTCTAAGGAAAACCTTCACTGTTTGCAGCAGTTAGGATTGGATTCTTTTAGTCCTCTGGAGATTTGCACTCATTTCCCCAGTAAAACCTTGTTCTGTCAATATTGCCCCTTGCTTCTTTACAAAACTGTGCCTAGAATGTTCCTATTTGTTTATAGTGGAGATTTGATTATCCTGTAATTTCCTAACATAGCCTTCTGTTAGGAATAAATCTAGGTTATATTGGCTCTATTTCTTATGATTTTGTGGATAATGTCTCCCCTACAGTCTAGGAAAGCAAAGCAAAACACAATTCATCTTTTTCTTGCAATTCTCTGAAATATTTTGGCCACTTTGATTTCCTTCCTATTTTTAATCTTTTACTTGTATCTTAATGATTTCTTTTCTGAAATTAGTATCTGCAGTATGTAAATTTTGATAAAGAAAAGACAGATACTGGACTTATTTCAATTATATTTGAGCCCCTCAATATATATATTTCATATATATATTTATTTTGTTTTTTTACTCATTATAGCTACATAATCCTATATTTGCTATAGAATTTGTTGGTGAAAATAGATGAGGAAATTTGGAATAACCACTTCAGATAAATCCTCAGGCTACTTAAGGAAAGGTATAGTATGAGAAACAAACAAATGAAAAAAATAAAAGAATTCATATATCTGTAGATAATAAAACATATTTCTGCTTCAATTCTAATATCTTCCTTGGCACATCCACTGCCTTTTCCCATATTTAGATATTAAAAATGTTACTAAGATGGTTTTCCTTAAAAAAATAACAAAACTACTCCTTTATTTTTTGAAATATCTACATTCAGAGAAAAAAATCCACTAATCTAACTTCAGTGCTGACTGAAATGCAGCCCTGCTTGCTCTGCTTTGAACATAAAGCATGCTCATTATGGTGTAAACAGTTTTCAAATAGCTTTATCTTATAATATACTTTAAATGAAATGCACTAGTTCTTATTCAGAAAAACATTTCACTATCTGATTATAGATCTTGCTGCTTCAGGGGACAAATTGAGAGGTGCACTTCCCCTCTACAGCTCCACCACAGAGACTAGGCAGCATTTTGTGTCCTACTATTCCACATGCAAGCCACTCAAATGAGGGCTACATTGCCACCTCTGCGTTAAAAAGTTTTCTGTCTAGTCTTCTCGAATGATGAAAATAATGTGATCTTGCCGGTTTAGTCCCTGCCCTTGTGAAAATTTGTATCCACATTTAGACTGCTAAGCAGGTACAAAACACCTGATGGGGTGTACACCCACCTCTCCAGGCAGCTGGTAAGCTCATGTCTGTGTGTAACAACTCACAGGTAGCCAGGAGCCCTTTTGCAACCCCAAACAGAACACAAGTTTAATTCCACAAGTTAGATCAGACATTTAGGTCAGTGAACAAGGGATCAGTTGGAGCAGAGCAAGGGCAAGAGGCCTCAAGCATTTACTTGTATCTCTTGGTGATGCAGTTGTTGTTGTGCAGCCACGTGCTGGTGTGCAGTAGCTGAGGTCAATCACTGTCTTTCCAAATACTGGTGCTGTCACAGTTGCATCAAGGCAAGACTCAAGTAGCCTAGGCAGAAACAGAGATGTTGTCCTTTCCACTTCTCACCTAGATGACATGACAGTCAGCATGTTCCCTAGATGCTACAGATCCTGTGTGGATCTGTCCTGGGAACCGTATCCAACTTAAGCCATGTGTAGGGCTCGGATCACTGCAGAGTCCAGCTTTCAGTTTCATCTGTTGGTTAAAGAGCTGACCAAATGAGCTAAACACATCAGTGCAATATGAATAGTCAGGATCACTCCTGTTCATTTTCTGCTCCATGATTCCAGAGGACGATGTGACTTTAAGAGAATAAACTGCAAATAAAGAAGCACATATTTTATTTTTGTGTAATCAAAACTGATTTATAACATTGTTTGAAATTATCTACTTAAAACTTCCTTCCTAATACACATCAAAAGCTAGAAGACATTTGCTTACACAAATCCATTACATCAGAGGAATTGTATGTTTGATGGGTGCAGAATATCATCTTTGGTTATTCAATATTTTAATGAAATAAACTAGATGAAATTGCATGGGTTTTTTCCTCCCTCTTTTTTCTTTTTCCATTTTAAAATTGGAATAAATTCTTTGTAACTTGGATCTTAGAGGCAGTCATGTCTTAGTAAACTGTTATGACCCTGAAAAAAGTTCAGTGAAACCACAAGGAGTCAGACTATTCATTCTCTTTCAGTTGCCAGAAAAACACTGTCCAAATATCGCTGCACTAAATAAATTAAAGAAATAAATATTGAACAGAAGCAAAACTTGAACTAGCTAAAAGTTAAGCACAGAGCTTACCTCATGCAAATAAGTACCAACTATTGTTTATTGAACCTGAATCAAATAAGGACTTCTTTTGTATGTTTCATGCCAAGAATAAAATAAGATTCTCTCTGTTGCCACAGAGTCCCATAGGCAAAGTCCCACTGAAATGCTTTTGTTCACAGAAAAAGGGACAGTCTGGTCCAAACTCTGAATAGATGATGAAAAGAAGCTCTAAAAAAAAAAAAAGAATATACAGAGAACAGACATTAAGCTTAACTTCTCCTAAACAAGCACTAGAATGAAATGCTAGTAATTAAGGATGGAGACCAGTGGTTACATGTGATAAATTATTTGGCAGTTGTTATTTGCTTTAAAACATATTCCCTTAAGGGGGTATTTATTATTCCTGAATGCTTATCTGGGAACAAGGGGAGACTTGAGTAAGAAGCTGGATGCAGCAAATGAAACAACTTGCTAAATGATTTACTACGTAAAACTTGTGTACAATTTTAAATATGAAAAATTACATCAATTTTGCAAAGCAATTTCTCTGTGCAATTTTTTATCTTTTTACTTTTACTTTTCAGTCATGACTAAATAACTTTTAACTTCACCATTTCCATTTTTTAAAGCAGATTGCCACTTCATAGAGAGGATGAATTTTTCATAATTATGAGAAGAATGAAAAAATCAGATTAATTTTTTTGGGTACCTGTTAATGAAATTTGGCACGCTTCAGAACTGAGTCAGCAAAGACACATGAAGCAGTCCGGTTAACTCACACTCAGCTGCCAAAATGGTCCACCTACTGAACAGATAGCTGGCATTCATAACTCACCAGAAGCATTTCTGTTTATATAACTGCAAATAGTATTCTATTGAAAAAGCATATCAAAGCTTGCCTTTTTAACTGATATTGCAAAGAACATCTGCAGAACTCAGGAATGCAAAACATCTTCTAAAGTTCTGAGTAACTTCTCAGCAGACGTAGCCCTACATTTTTTTCCTTCCCTGCAACAATCCCACAATTTTTGAGAAAATTGTGTCACAGTGAGTGCTAAATCAGTCTTAATCATTCAAAGGGAAATGATTTACTTGTTATTACTTAAGACACACAGAGGCTCAAACTCACTGTTTCACTGCCTTCTTGACTGACAGCAGTCTTACTTGCACCCCTTCCATGATGGCTGGAGCAGAAGCTTCTAAGCTAGTAGCTGGCTGAAGCAGCTACAGTAATCCTAAGATTTTAAAAGGAGAACAAAGAAGGAAGTAACTCCATCCTCTGTACTAAAAATACTTAGATAAAATAAATATTTCTCTAATGTTGTACTCCATTCACGGCATGGCTAGGTTTTAAAATAGCAGAATAAAACCCAAACGGCTTTTAAATTATTTTATCATATCTGGGAATGCAGATGCTGCCTTAGTTTTCCTCTGAAACACATTAGTGACATCAACTTCCAAGCAAGCTCTCACAGGCTCTTAATACTCCGTGATTTCCTTCATGTTTGCTTACCAAGGAATGGTGACAACATAGATCACTGAATGTGCTTGCTTCTGTACATGTCTTTGAAATTTGAGTAACTGCTCACTGTCGATTTTGGAGGACAAGACAGCTTACATTTGTTTCTACAACAGGCATTTATTTCTTTACTGAATAACATTTTTACCATTTTCTCTCACCATAAAATATGATTTAGTAACACGTCTGAACTCACATTCTCTGGGTCTATTAAGGCTTGTTTTCTACTTCTTACAAAACAAGATAAACCCCTAGAAATATCAATTTGAAAAGTGTAAGTCATTTTGAACGTTATCTTATTGGCTGAAATAAAAAGAATAATTTTCTATACTCCTTCTTGAAGAAGAACAGTAAGTGTTTATGGTCTTTAAAATACAACAATGTAGCCATGATGGTTTTACAAATAAGGAAGCTGTTGGGAAGAATCAAACACCCAAAACAGCTTTTACTTAAAATAGTCCATTTATGGAAGAGATGTTGCTTTTTGAGGAAAACTAATGAATTGCTGAAATGTCTACTTCCAGGTTTTATAAATAAAAGAAAAATCCCTAAATCACTGTGGTAAAATTGTTTGTAAAAAAGAGAAAGAAAAAAATAAAAGATCATTCAATAGGCTAGTGGTTAGGTACCCTTTTAACCTGCAGAGAATTTGGATTCCAGTTCTTTCTCCACAAAATCTCTGGACATGAAATACTGATAAATACAGGAACTGCAGATGTGAGAATTCCCTTTTTTCTGGCTCAATTTAGCTGTTTCTCTAGCTGACTGTGTAAAGCTTTCTTTGAAGTCACTTGAGAGGTTGTGTTTAAATCCAAAGATTAGACTTGGCTCTTAGGGCAAGTTAACATTCTGTGTCCCCTTTGTTTGTCTTTTCTTCATGTTATTTTTTTTTAAAGCGAAACAGCAAACCAATTTGCTTAATAGCCATAATGTCCATAAAAATGCTTCAGATGCAAATTTCTTATACACAGATACCTAAATGCCATATGTGCTAGGTCACAGTGTAAGATGTGCCCAAAGGCATGTATTCTATCACCATCTTCATGAAATGTTGAAACCAGGTGGGGCAGTGCTCCCTGCCTCCTCCCTCTGGACTATCTCCTGTTAATGGCTCATCAATGCCTTGCCCACAACTCACAGATAACTCACTCCTGGACCATCTCCTGTTAATAGCCCATCAATGCTGTGCATGAACTCACCATCCCATTGTGGGATGCTCCACCCAGAGGGAGGAACCAAGTGTTCCATCCTGGATATAAACTGAGATTTCAAACACCACAGGCAGCCTTTCCCACTGGATTCCCAGAGGACAAGAGTTACAGAGCCACCACTGGACCTTCCAGGGAAGACCAGACCCTTTTACAGGATCACTGCTTCAACAGAACCACATCCATCACTTCAGGAGGGTTGAAGCCACCACCTCATCAGACTGCTACTGCTACTGTAACTAACAGGGTGTCAGGTCATATCTAACTCTGTCAGTTTAAATCAGTGGGGGTTTTTTTGCCTTGTTTTTTATATATATATATAAAAATATAAGTAAAGAACTGGTATTCCTGTTCCCCATATATTTACCTGGAAGCCCCTTAATTTCAAAGTTATAACAATTCGGAGGGAAGGGGGCTGCATCTTCTATTCCAAGGGAGGCTCTTGCCTTCCATAGTAGACACCTGTCTTTCAAACCAAGACACAATATTATATGTCATATGATCATTCTTTTATTAGTTTTCATGTCAGTTGCAGAAAAAGAACAGCTGTTAATTCTTTTCCAACAGTGGAAGTAACTCAACCTGTCTCTTTGTTGGTTAAACTGGATTCTCCCCCACCCACAGTGACATACTTATTTTTCACAAATATACATAAAAAAGGATACCTGTCAAGTCAGATGTTTTGACTATTTACCTATGTAAGAATACACCAAGTATATAGATTTATGTAAAGGATGCCACCTCTACAAACGTGTAGGAAACCACCAGTATTTTAGACCTCTCAATGTTCAGAACAATAGGTAATTTCTGTCTTTTCTCTGGTTTTCTCTTAATTCCAACTTGCTGTGAAATGGGCCATAACACACACACTGTGTACTAACAGAATGTGACTATCCCACTAGCCTTAGGTGACCTTCTAAACTCCCACCTTGCACATGTGTTCAGAAGAGGTTCAGAGGAGATGAATCTCAAGGAATGTTAAAAACGTCAGCAGTGGCCTTCTGGCACTTGGGTTCTAAGCCAAATGGACTTGAACTCGTTTAGGAAATAGTGGGATGCTATTAGAAACCTTTTCTTAAAGAAGACAGAATCAGGGCTACAAGAAGTGAAGAGAAAGAAAAATGAGACAACAGAGTAAGGGGGAAAGAAAGCTAATGAAAAAGCAAAGATAAAATAGCCTTAAATCTTAAAGAAATTTAAATAACTTAAAAAACTTAAAGAAAGTTAATATAGCCTTACATACAGCAGCATTTTGGACAAAAAGAAGGAAATTCACGTTTCTGATTATGTTTAAACTGCTGGTCTCATGAGCACATGCATCATCTAGTCATGTAAGTCCTAGTCATAAATATCCACAGGCTTCTGTTCACTTTTCCAATCAAAATAAGGAAAGTTTATACAGGCAGAAATGGCATTATATTGCACCATGGTTTGCTGCTGAGGGACCAAGAGGCCAGAGCATGTCATGACCTCACTCTTTAGTACGTTCCGTCCTATTATAAATTATACACACTTAGAGAGATGAAATGTATTGCACATTCCTACGCATTATTTACGTGGTGGCAGTAGACAGCAAGGTATCCCCCCACCTCCACAATTAAAAAGTTATGTACTGCAATAGTACCAGAGATATTAAAAGAAAAATAGATCCAAAGACTGTTGATGTTGATTGAACTGGAAAACAGGCCTCAAAATGTAAAATCTTATTATCCTTATCACGAAGACTGGTTCAATGCTGTGAGTCATCATGACTCTAGAGCAATTCTTTTAACATTTCTGACAGTGGTGTTTTCTCTCTGAAAGGGCAGAACAGGAGAAAATAAACTATTTTTAGTTTCTGACCTGAGAACATTTGGGACAAAGAGAAGGTGCATCTCGTAGAGGCTCTTCTGCTATTTGTTCCCAGAAAGGCCTCAGCTGGAAGGGTCAGTCCTCTCTTGGCATGGCAGTGGTTCTCTCTCTGACCAGCTATTCCTACAGGAATGTATGAAGCTCCTTTCAAGTGCTAGCATACCACTTCAAGAGGATAAAGACAGATCTCTTTATCTAAGGATGGAGAAAGTTTCATCTGTGATCTTTAGGACTTCCCAAAACACAAATTTTTATAAACTTAGCCATTAGAAAACCCTTCGTATGCTGATACTTTAAATAACACACCAAGATTCCAGTCATAAAAAGGCCAAACTCAAAAAGGCTTAATCCTAACTCTTGCCCTGCTCCTAATAAAATCCAGCCAGTTCTGGTCAGAGAATGATTCCTTGGCTCCCCTCTTAATGCCTTATTTTGAGAGAGGGGCAGGAACCATGTTTCGAAAAACACAGCAGAGTTCCAAGGGGGCAGCTGGAGGCAGAGACATGGGTGCAAGGGCTGCAGCAAATAAGACAGTTTGTCAGAGTGCTACAGTCAAATAGGTACAGAAAACTATAGCAAATACTCAAATAGTTCAAGTACTTTGGCCCCGTGGGCCCTGACAAAGAAAATAGTCAAAACACATTTCCACGCTCAGGAAAGAGTTAAGGAGCCCTCGGTTTCACAAGTGCCACTCTCACACTGGCAGAGGAATGTGAGATCCTGCCAGCCCAGCCCTGGGGGTGAGTATTGCGACTTGAGTTTGTGCTCCTTTAGCAGTCTGATCCCCAACATCACATCCTGCTTGGTGCTTCCGTAAAAACACTGAGCTCCTTTCAGTGTACCACTGCTGCTAAATATTTAAGCTGTGATACACAACGAGCTTGTTCCACCAATCGAACTAAAACAGACACTTGGCCCGCAGAGCTAGAGGCTAGATGGCCACTTAAAGAAAAGTATGCATAATTAAATTCTGTCTCATTTTATGCCTTATCCTCCCTCTCCCCTTTTATCTCCAGCTACCATTAACAGGCTCCTTTTCATTCTCCCCTTCTTATCCCTTTTCCTTCTTTCCCTTTCATCCTTGTTTATGTCTTTTTCATTTTCCCCTACTTTAATTTTTTTTCCAAATCCTTTTGATCATCTGCCTCCTCAGCTCCCCAGTTCTTTACCCAGCTGTGTTCATGGGCTTTTCCATTTTATATCAGCTTCTCCCTCTCTTCCTTCTTACTACATTCCTAATTCTTCAAATGAATTAAACCTTATTCCAGCAAGCCCAGGACCTGATTTCGGCATTGTCTGGAACAAATGTTAGTCACTCTTCCCTAATGAGTAGATTTGGATAGAAACAAAGCATATGGCTAGAAGGAACAGCATGAAAATGGGGTGATAAAATCAGTGGTATGAAAATGAATTTAATTACATTATTCTTATCATTGTATCATCCAAATGCTCATTTGCTTTGACAATGGTTTCTGTTCAGCATGTGTGACATTTTAGCTGTATAGTTAATGCGTAGCAGTGTCTCTCATTAGTTATTAAAAAGCAGTGAAAGGTTTGTCTAAATGAAATCAGATCTTCATTCTAACAGCAGGAATATAATCTTTGGAGAAAATGATCTTGTCAAGAGTATCTGTACAGGTCATGTATACAAATATGTTCTTTTAATTATTCTCATATAAATATGTTTGCTTTCTGTAGCTGTACATAAACACATACACCTAGCAAGGTAGACAGGAATATGGCTAAGTTATCCAGTTACAATTTAACCTCATTATCCGTTAAAATGAGGCAAATAATATCTGTTCACCTATCATAATATCAGTGTAATCTGTTCACCTTCACATGCTTTCAGGCAAAGGGCCTCTGCTTTGACTTTCCCATGCTCCAAGCTTGAAACTAACACTCTTGAACTAAGGATTTTTTTGTCTAGCAGTCTAGTATCCTTTTTTTCTAATTTAAAAAAAAAAGTGATAGTCTTCCAGTCTTCTTTACTGCAGCATCTGCACATTCTCAAGCCCTCCAGTCATGCACTATGAGAGTGATTTGCAGATCAAATTTATACCCTTCAAACTCCATGTGCCAAAAAAATCTGGAATTCAAGTTCAGAAAAGGAATGCCTTTGAGTTTACCTTGTGAGAGTCTCTGAAACCTACAGGTGCTTTATCACACTTCTTCCTAATCTAAACTGATCTCTCCTCTAAGTCTGGGGATTTGTTGTTTAGGTTTCTGAGGGATATTTTTGTTTGTTTGTTTTTGGGTTTTTTTTTTGCAACTGAAGCTCTAAGTCCCCTCTTTCCTTCCTGAGCTCTCCTCATGCAACTCTCTTCTTCACAGTACCACATTGACCTCTCTCTGTTCAGTGATGATGAAAACATCACCATTCATACCAATCTATCATTCTTCCACTTAAATCTGTCCAGAACAGGTCCTTGAGGATGAACCAGAAGTCCTGTGTCAAGTGAAGTTATTAGTCAGAACTGGTAGTTCTTAATACTTATATTTTTGTCCAGAGAAGTATTAAATGTCTTTTTCAAACAAGTCAGCTACTGAGGATGACATAACACAAACTCAGAGAATACCCTCAGCATATAGTACAGAGTAGACCTCTTAAAATGATAAAGTTACAACTCACTTCATTGCAACCCTGAAAAAAAAACATTTTCCCACAACGGGAAGCATTTGAAAACATTCTAACATTCTGTGCATTAAACTTCTCTTTTAATATTGGATCAGTCTTCTGCAAAGTCTTTTATTTATGTAGGAGTAATATCCATAACATTAATTTCTTGAGGTTTAGAAATGGATTGCATTTTATAGATTGTAATTCATTATAAAACAAATATTACACATATATTACGCATGAAAGGTCATCTTTATGATAGCACTTTGAACAAATCGAAAAGAAAGCCACTGATATATTTTCTGATTTCTCCTACCTAAAGAACTCAGTGAATTCAAAAAGATGTCATCAATTGAGGTCAGCAATCACATAACATACACATACATAATGAGAGCTTTTTGCATCTTTCTTTGTAGTCTCATAGACTGCTCTCCTCCACTAATACTTCTCAAATGGGCTGGATAGAATGATACTTACACATCTACTTACACCATGATGTGTAAGTAGACCATTCTTATTCCAAATGTCTTTTTTGTGTTAGCTACTGGTAAGTTCCACCTTTCTGTGTCAGGATTTTTTTCCCATTTTCTGAGTCCCTTTATTCTGGGTGTCTGATTCCTCTACCCCTACATGCCATCCCACTTCATTAGTGCTTCTGTTACATGCTTTTTTGTTTCTTTACTGCACCTTTCCTTTCTTTCTTTCTTTGCTCCACCCTTCCACTCCTTTCCTTCCCCTGACTTTTGTGTTTTTCCTAGAGTCTCTGCTTTGAAACTGAATCACAGAGAATTAAGAAAAATGAGAAAAACTGTTCTCAAGGGCATCAGGAGCAGCCCAGAAAGGTTTGCTTCTCAGTAAAACCTAAAATGTTCAGTGACTATGGGAGACACTTTCACTTACATTTATCTAACACAGACACAGCTAATACAGCTGGTGTTCTCCTATTAGTGATGAAAGTCTTGTGGCCAAGTGAGCTGCAACAGATTAAAAGAGCTGAAGCACATTTACGTCAAAATGGTATTTATAAAGGTCAAAGTAAAACTTACGGTAACTGAAGATTTAAGCATTGGTTTTGGACAAAGTAACCTTAAGTGGGCAAAAACACTGCTAAGTTATGAGAGGAGGAATTATATGTAATTCTTGGGATCTTTTTTGTGATGTGCAGAATGACAGCTTTCTAACCTAATTGTGCTGGGCACTATAAGCATTACAAATATGTGACATTGTTTAAATTATCTTGTTGTACAATCGCTATTTTTAATATTAGCAGAAATACTGACATTCCATGGAAGTTAGACTAATTTAATAAGTCATTCATCTTTACGATTTCATTGCTTCCCAACTCCTGTCAGATTTCATTTCTAAATCAAATTTATTATTTTACCAGTACACTTAGTGACTGTTAGAGCCAAACACACAAAGTTCAAAACTGGACCTAGAAAAAGGCATGAACAGGCTATTTCCTTTTGGTGTCTTTAACATCTACCTCTGAGCTATCTTGTCAGAGCATCTTCAGACACAGCCTTAAGGCCAAATGCACCATAAAGACCACCCACGCTGAATAACTTCACAACAATTTTCAGACTGTTACTCCCCAAACTGGTGACAGAATAATGCAAAAAGCTTCCAGATCATCCCAGCTAACAGAGAACATAAGCCATAGCAGGAATACTGCCCACTCTGCATGGATCCAAGTCTCCCCAGACATCCTCCTTGGGTCCAGGTTTACACAAGCTGTCTTTGTATCATTACACAAAGCCATCAGCCACATCAGTCCTACCAGGAAGACGCCTTGCTCTTTGTCAAACTAGATGTCCATGGTTTGGGGGATGGCCTTAGGACAGAGCCATGCCTTACAGTGTGCATAAATGGAGAATCTATTGCTCTGTATTCACAGCTTGACATTGTGCAAGCACTGTGTGCTGATTATCTACTTCAGGCAGCTTCTCAGTCACCAAAATGTGGTAGCTGCCATGAGTCATGATGGGGAACTCACAGGGTTCAGGAGCTTTGTGTGTTCTCCATACGAAGAGAACACACAGGCCTCACTCTGGCATTTCACCATCACCTTTGCCTCGTTCTGCACAGCTGCATGTCAAAATCAATATGGACAATGGGGAGATGTCACAAAGATTGGATGGTGCTTAGCATCCCAAAGTGCAGCCTGAGTGCTCAGGGAGCTGCACTGCTGCTACTGGCTTCACTGGGAGCTCCAATAGGAACAGCACTACTGGTGTAAACATTAAAGCAGACAAATCAGGCACAGGCTTGTTCTTCTACTAGTGTGATCATGAAAATAAAAAATATTTTGATTTCTCCTTGGGTCAATTTGTACTTGGGTTTTTCCCCAGTTAATCTGTTCCAGAAGCTGTGCATCCCTGGTTTTGAGGCATTTCAGAGATATTAAGCTATTATTTCCAGGAACAGAAGCAGTTACTTCCCATTATAATATGCATTATTCCAAAGTATTTGGTACTCAGAAGGAAGGAACTCTAATCTAGGAAACTTTTATGTTGTATCTGCAATGCTTGTGACCACAAAGCTTATTGTACTTAATTCATTCAATTATATTCTGAAGAGCTCTGTCAATTCATTGTTTGCATCTGAAGCTTTGAATTTGGCAGAGGTAAAGCCCTGATGTTACAGAAATGTTTTAATCTAGCTGTCTTACAACTTTTTGGTGCCTGATCTTTAGCAGCATTCTTTTAATACCTTTCTGTTTGTACTGTAAACAAAATAAGGATTTTTGATGAAAAGTTGCCCCTGACTTAGAATCTGTCAGATTTGTTCCTCAACGTGAGAAAATTTTCCTCAGCAATGCTCATATCTGATCACTGCATGGGAGAAGGGAGAGAACAACATTTTTGTATTTGACAGAGATTCACCTTTTTGAGAGCTTTAAGTCGTTCAAATGTGGCTCAACTTATTTTCATATGATAAGTGGGTCTGCCTCAAACCACACCTGTAATTCCCATTAGTAGTTGTATGAGGGTAAAAAAACCCCAGATCTTCCACAATGCAGGCTTCCTGTGCATACAATTAAATAACTTTAATCTAAGTTCTGCACAATAAGCAATGGCAGGATCAGCACTTGTTTTCAAAAAGAGAGTAATATGTAATGATTCACCACATCTGCAAAGCCTTCCTGAGTTTTATTTATCATGCTTTTATTTTGGCACTCACTCTTTGCATCAGAATGGTTATTTAAACTTGTGAGAAAAATCCATTTCAGCATTATATTTTAGCACATACATTTGTATCCATCATAATTCTTAATTTAGACTTAATAAAATAATTTAACAGTATAATGTAAAATATTAAGTAATTGATTTTTTAGCCCAATAGTGCACGAAGCAGGAGAATCAACAGCATCCATGACCATAACAAATTCCAAATTATCATTCCCAATGCTTTTGACAAATCAATGGGTAGTTGATTTCCTACTAATTTTATTGTGTGTGAAATGCTAAAAAAATTCACTGCATGTAAATAAAGTCATTCTTTGGCTGAACACATTTCTGCTCTTATTCTCTCCTGTGTTTGCTCCCCACCTTTGTCTCCTCAGAGCCACACTATTTAAATAAGCTCCCATTATTTTCAGTGGAATGACTTGCTAAAGGGAAATATTTGTGTCCCTTCACTGGACATCTGCTGTTGGTATGAAAGTAATCAAGAGGAAAAAATGATGGTATGAAGCACATTTAACTTTCACGCCTCTTCGTCATTCTGCACAAGCGAACACCAACAAGAATTCAATCATAAGTATATCAAAATATATTCCTCCCCTTTCTAAAAAAACAGATATTAAAAAAGGAAAATAAAGAATAAGAAAAAAATACTGAACAAGAATAGATTTTACATGCGAACCTTTCAACTTTTTAGTGCCTCTCCTGACACACCATCACCATGAAAAAAATCATTCAAATACTTTCAAATACTTACAAATATGAACTAAATTCTACAAATGACTAAGACAAACTGTGTAATTTAGAGATGTCATCATTACAACATATAATTTACTTATCAACAACTCTTTAACATATTAGGGTAAAAACCTGCATTCAGCACTGGTGGTGCTGTGAGAGGTTGTACTTTGATCTATGCTTATATGCTGCCTCTTTGATGGATTCTGCATCACTGACTACTGGGCCTGCCTGCTCAGAATTGTCTCTGATGAGATGGTATTGCAGTGTTTTGCAGCAGTATAAATTGTTGCTCAAGTAGACTGCATGGGAAATTTTTTTTATTTGAAAGACCAGATATAAAGTTCACATCCTTCCACTCAACTACGACTGTAGGAAACAAAAGAATCTTAAGTTCATGTTCCAATAGGATCCAGTTTAATAACGTCTCTTGCATCTCATATGACAATTCCATCAAAGTAATAGCAGGAAGTTGTCCAGAGGTGCTGCTGGAAACATAATGCTACATTGCTAAATCAGAGTTAGCAATAAAGAGGCTGAAGGAATGATAATCCCATCCATCAATGACAGTTTTTAAAACCCATAAAGAGAACCAAAGAGGTTGCATATTTCACTTCTTCTGTTTCACAAACTCCTAATTAACTGTAAATGAACTTTTGGGAAAACTTAATCTTATGCCAAGGCACAGATCCTATTATCTGATGCTAATATAGAGCTGTTGAAGAAAAATGAGAAAAACATATACGAATGAACAAACTCGATAGAAGTTCACAGGCAGAAAGAAAACTAACCTTATTTGAATGTGGCTTTTCAGTTGGCTTTTGCTTCTGTGCATTTTTGGTGGAATGAACTCAAGATGTCAGAAATATGTTTTCCCAACTGGAAAAAACATCTGAAGGGCCCTTGCAGATATGATCAGTCAATATTAGCAGTGATGGCATCAGACATTACTATTTCAGTTGTCTGCTTCAGTTCTTTGCCTTTTATGAAGACGTCTGAAAACCAAACTTTTGTTGAGCATTTTTAGGGATTACTCCTAAAGGGAATGTTCTATCTGACGAGAAGCCTGCAGAGAAACCCCCTCTAGAAAATGGTTTATCTTTGGAAAGGGATGGACTAGAATATTTTTAGCAGAAAAAAAAAAATGCTATGGCTCTGCTGGTAAAACTCAGTGTGTGTTCTTTCTATTATGTGATAAGCACTAATTTATTTTGGAACAATTACTCTGTCTTGGAAGACTGAGAAGTTAGCTTACTTCACAGTGCTCATCTAAATTTCAATTCTTCTGGTTTCACTCCTTGACACGGTTGATTATAGAAGCACTGAATAGAAAGAATAGCAACTTAAAGTTCAAATGAGTAGGGAGAGGTGGAACAGTATGGAACTTTGAAGACAACGAAATTAAGCCTAAATTTGTAATAGAAAAGGATGTTAACCTAGATGAATGACAAGATCAAAGCAACGAGTGACAAAGATGATATTACAGTCGGTATTTGTACAGACTTTGAAGACTGAATATATGAATATTTGCAAGTATTTGCATTTGATCAATTGTGTTTCTGCTTCTTTCTGCTCCTGACCAATCCGATTCAACCTCACACAAATCTGAAGGTTGTACACTCTTGATAGGTGTTTGTTTATCAGTGTTAGGTACTTGGACTATTTCACCCTCACCTCCTGTATGTACCTGCTGATAATGTGGACAGAGACACAGCTAAGGACATGCACATTTTGGGAGAAACTAAGAACAAGTAGTAAAAGAAAAACAGTGGAGATGCTTTTCTTCACAAAAGCCATGAATTACATTTGAAGATGCAAAGATGAAAAGCGAGAAGATTTTGAGTGCAGTAATGACTCTGATCAATCTCATTTGGAACCTCCTCCCATACCCTCTGTCCATTTGTCCCAGAAGTACCATTTCAGCTCACCCTGGGGCCTTCAGTCTCTGCTGGAGCTATGGTGTAGGAACTTGGTCTCCATGGAGCTGGGCACAGATCCTGATGATCTAGGTCCCAATCTGTGGGTTCATTTCTGGGCTTGATCTTGGACCTGTCTTATCGCAGTGGACCTGGCTTCCCATCCCTTAGGGAGCAGCTGACCCTTCCTGTTCCCTGACAGCTCAAATTTGAGGAGGCCTGATTCTTGCATATACTATACAGACTGATATATTTCTAAGAGCTGAGTTAAAAGCTGCAATGGTTTTAAGTTTTTGTAGATAGTTAAACACAATAGTTTTCTAATAAAATGCTGACAATCAGAAGGTGAGACATAATTTGGCTTGCAGACATAAAAATACATCAAACAATGTGGTATGAAGTGCATGTTCTTCCTTGTCTGTACATATCACACAAGTGGTAGAAGGAGACTATGTGGATCATGGCAGTAAAAACTTCGCTTCCAGCAGAAGAGACAGCATTGTACACAGTGTTAAAATGTTACGAGTTTACGAGCTTCTACCTGTCTAGGCTACACTCTCTCTTATCTATCTTATTATAACAATTATGATATAGATATTCTTCCACAATTCAGTTAATTGGTTTTGGGCTTGGACCAGCAGTAACCATCTCTGTACAGTGTGATCTGTTGCTCTTTGCTTCTTTCCTGACATTCAGATCATAAAGTTCCCCCACTGTTTTACTTGGACACCTCAAACCTTTTTCTCACTTCTATTCAACAATTTCTGATTAAAGATTGTTCTCTCAAATATTTTAAATACTTTTCAAAGATCTGGATGTGTTTTCTCTCTCAAGTCTCAATTATGGTTTAATATCAAAGCCACAAGTGGCCATGTAGAATTTCCTCAGCTATCATAAAAAATGTTGGTTTCTAGGAGCTGGAAACAAAGAGGACTTTGGTTTTTATTACCACCAAACTTCAGAGTGATCAAGTGAATAGGATGTCCTTGGACAAAAAAGGATAATTATTGTTGCTTGCATAAATAATTAGTAATAAAAAAAAAAAAAAGAAAGAAAAAAGCAGGCAGTCATATTACACATGGCAATATCTGATAGGGAGCAGTCACAGTTGTTATTAGTGCATCTCAGTGCCAAATGAATGATCAGGGATCGGTTCTAGTGCCAGCACATCCCAGCAGCAATAAGCAGGAGAGATGATGAGCCACTACTGAAGATGGAACATTTTGTATGCAGCAACTTTTGCAGCTGGTTTAGATTGACCTTAGATTCCAAGTAGTTCTTTGTGGTTCCTTGGAGGCAGGGAAAGACTACGTAGAGGGTAGATGTGATCTTTTAAGGACACTATTAGAACCTCACTGCACCCCTCAACAAAAGGCACACGGAGGCTTTTTTGAATAAACACTGGAAGATTTACATATATCACTGAAATAGCTCTTCATTAATAAATGAAACCATTATAGCATCTACAGATACAGATTATTAAATATTATGAAACAGAATATAATTGAGTATAATGCAATCAATAGATCCTGGCACAGAGATAAGCACACATATTTTTCTTTTTGTGGCTTTTGACAAAAATCAGCAGTGAAAAGGTAAAGAGCGTCAGTAAAAATCTGGGTGAAAAGATAAAGCTACCTAAAGATAAGTGAATATTAGCTGCTCTGTATTTAAGAAAAGACCCAAATGGAAAAAGAAGAAACTTTTTGGCATATTTTCCTTGACCTACAGAGATTATGTTATTTTTTCTGAGTGGTTATTCTGACCAAGGATTGCCTCTGGAATTTTGCTATAGCAGAAAAATAGCTTTGATAAAACCAGAGCATTGGAATCATTGCCTTTTTTCTAACAAAGCAAATCATACTTTCACTCACTAGCTGTCCTTAACCAAGAAAATGTGCCCGTCCCATGAAGAAAATTACTTTTTCATCATATTTAAACAGTAGTGTCATTGAAAGATTCATGAAGCTTGTCTGCCTGAGCTTTAAAACAAGATGGAGCGAGCTAGTGAAAATCACTCTTGTTTAACTACTTTATAGTGCAAAAAATAGCTTTGAGCTGTGAGAGTGATGTTATCTGCTCCTGAACCAAAAGATCAGGTGACAGCTGTGTAGCCCACACTCTTGGCCACTTAATCAGCATTGTCACGGGTCAAAAAAAGGCAGGATGTTTGGGCCTTCCTCCAATATTTGAATATGAGTCTTTGCTTTTCTATTTCTGCTGTAACATGAGCAAGAGAGTGTTTCTGCTTTGTATCTTTATAAGAAGGGTGACTTCATGCAATGGATTATGCAGGGTGGCCTTGATGTCTTACAGAATTCGAGATATGTGTACTTGTTCTTGTGCCAGTAATACAGAATGAATTGCACTATGAATATCATCAGCATCTTAAAGGTAACACATAAACAGATAAACACGATCAATATATCTAATTGTTAAGCATAGGTTTATGCCTGTCCAAAGAATTCTTCCTTGACATAGGTCAAGCAGACCTGTTTCCACATTATGATAAGTATTTGGACATCAGACCTCTTTAACCAGTAATACAGTTCTTGTTCAGATTGAAATTTTCAAAAATCAGTTGCAAGAAGTAGCTCAGGGCTCTGGAATATGGGAAAGGGTTCTGCAGGAGAATGATTAGCAAAGAGAGGGCAGCTGTGTCAGTGAATTTTCTGTAATAAATAGTGTAATTATTCATAATTCAGGTTGTTTAGTTTTCCCCTCAGTGGGATGTATACAAATTCCATATTTAAAAATAAAACAAAATCTTTGCAATGAAGGCTGGTTATGTGCATTTCCTATTGTAAATTAAAATCCATGTATTAGTTACAACCACTTCCGGATTTTCTCCTTATTCTACATGTCTTACTGTCTCATTGTTCAACTCCTTTCAGCAGGAAAAAATTTATTTGTAATAACTGGGAACTCCTGTGTTCCTCAGCTGAAGTTTGTCTATGTGGGGAACTGTAATCAGGTATTTCTTTGAGGTGATCCAGTTCAAGAACAGATGTGAGGTATCTGAAGTATCTGTTTGTCAGTGAGAAACAATCAGCAAAGTACTTTTTTTCCCATGCAGATGCTTCCAATCCTCTCTCCAGCCACAGCTTAGCCTTTAATGAACTCTCTTGAATACATTCTTGGAACCAAACCACCAGTGAACCTGTGGGTTTTGTCTAGTCTTTTCCTGATGCTCTAGTTCTTTTTGTATGGTTTTTGGATGGTTTTCATGCACACTCCAGTACTGAACACAGTGAAACACAGCTCACAGTTCCCGATCAGCCATGCATGACCCATGTTTTCTATTGTTCTTGTTGGTTTGGCAATCCCTTGGAGCTCAACCATTTCTTAGATTTACTGTAATTAAAGCAGATCGGTTGGGTCTTTGAAGGTCAAGCACTTTAGCCTTGATCCCACTGTGACTGTGACCAAACACTCTTAAAATGTTGTGCTATAATCCTCAGAACTCGGCGACTTTCTGTCTCATCTTCACTAAACTAACGTCAGATAGCCGTGGATATAGGCATGGAATTTCCAATTCCCTGTAACAAAGACGGTGGAGAGCTGCTGTTATGTAGCACCATACTTTACTGCACTGCACGGCTGATCAGAGATACAATTTCACCTGTGTCTGGACATCCCGAACTGAGAGAGGTCATCGTTGGCATATACATCGATGTAACTGCTCATTTCTGGATTTTCAGTGGCAGATCTACTAAAAGGCATATTTTACATTTTATTTTGTTATAAGTTAAATTACTTATGACCGTTCCTCAGTTTTTTCAAGTTTGGTGCTACAAAGGTAGCACTTTCAAGACCAGCTGTAGTTTTTCATTTTTGGAAGCTATAACTGCAGCTTTTAAAGAACACAGAAATTACCTAAATTATGTAACCGTAAAAAAAAAAAACAACTAAAATTTGAATTTTTATTGCAAAACACCCAGAGGTTACCAAGGCTTCGGGGAATTAAGGCGACGTCTTTTTTTGGGAGGTGGGGAGAAGACTGAAGTTCTAGGCAAACAATAAACTAAGAGAATACTTGCTATCGAAAAGAAAAGGTCTGACGTCAGGGAACACAACAATTAATGCTATTCTGCCCCCTTGCGTTATCTCCTGAGGTAGCTGCCGTGCCCCCACACCTCCCCAAGTTCATGTCCCTTCGCCAAGGTTGCGTCAAGTCACAGATGCATCACCCAAAACGTAACAGAGCAGCGTCCCGAAAACAGCATGGTTGGGCTGGGAATGATACAGCTGTGTGCCTGAGCTCGGACTTAGTGTGCAGTATGTAAAAATAATTCAAAATACGCACAAATCACTAAGTGTGTTGGAGCTCGCCCGGCCGCGTGGGGGATGGGTAGCGTTTGGAGTTCCGATGAGACCGGCAGCGAAGCCGGTTAACTACATGGAAGAGCAACATGGAAAACAGAAGACCTGTGCTGGAGAAAAATCGGAACCTAGAACCTGAGCTCAAGCTCTTTAAACCAGCGTTATCTAAATTCCTGCTTTCATCGTTTTAACAACTCACACGGAATAAACAAGGCATTAAATTTGGCCACGGTTGCACTCGGAAGAAAAAGCTGTCATTGAAAGGGAGGGCCAACAAAAATATTTCCACCTCTAGAACTCCACTGTAGTTTTAAAACTGTTTTAAAACCAGCAAACACATCTTCGCAGTGCCACGGCCACCGGGAGCCAAAGCCCCGGTGGGAAGACGGCTGTCAGGCAGCTGTATTTCCTACGTGACGCGGAGATAAATGCCCGAAGTCACACGCTGCAAATGATGAGAGACAACTGCCATTTTAATGTGATTTAATTTCCACCATTCCCTCTCTAACCCAGCCAATTCCTGACGTTACTCTTCACTCGCAGGAGTAAGAGCTGCGCCCGTGTCTTTGGGCGCTCTCCAGAGATCCCTTCCCGAAACGCTCCGGAGGGGCGAAGCGTGGCTCTTACCGAGGGCTAAGCAAGGAGATTAAGTTTTATGGGCAGCACGCGAACAGTGCCGCTCCTCGCCAGCCCGGAGAACCCATTTACATCTTAATTTCCTCTCGGTATCAGCCGCTCGCTGTGCGGGCAGGGCTGCCACGCTTGCGGTTCCCGCGGAAGGCTGAGCGGTGGCCTCCAACTAGTTCTTCCGACAGACTCCAGACCGCCTGTACAAACAAACCGAAGCGCTCATGGAAAGCCGGCGCTCTCCCCCTCTCCTGCGCTTCCCCTTCCCTGTCCCAGGGCTCGGAGCAGCGCCAGAGCGGCGGGGCGGGGGCGAGATCGCTCCCGCGGGGCCCCGGCACGGCGGGGCAGGCACCCACAGCGGCCACAACTTCAGCGCCTGCGGCTCTGGCCGGGGCCGGCCCGCGGCAAAGTTACCGAGACGCCGGGCTGAGATGTTTGGTTTTTTTTCTGTTCTTTCTTCTCTTCCCCCCACGCTGTCCGCTAGCTTTCGACATCGTCCTGGCCGGCACGGAGCCACCACCTCCTTAGCAAACAGAGTCGCACTCGGGGCAGCGGGGCGGGAAGGAGACGCGAGCGCTTCGCCCCCGCAGGCGGCGGCCGCCCCCGAGCTGCTGTCGGCGGCGGGGCCTGGCCGCCTCGCCCTCTAGCGGGGGAGCGCGGCGGCGCCGGCGGCTGGGCGTGACTTTCCGCGCTCCGTTCAGCCCGCCTGCCCGCCGGGGGGGACCGCGAGTCAGTCAGGGAGCCGAGCTGAGCCGGGACTAGTGGCGGCGCCGGCCGAGGAGGCTCCGGGATTAAGGGTGCCCCCCCGGGCACCCGGGGAGGCGAGCGGCACCCGCACGGTTCCCGGGGCAGCTGCGCGGCCGGAGGAAGACGGACAGACGGGCGGGCGGCCGCCGGCCACTTCACACCCTCTTCCCTGCCCTTAAGAGCGGAGAGAGGGAAAGGAAGGGAGAACAGCCCGCTGGGCACCAAGAGCGGGAGTTCGGCTGCCCCCTCCTCGCCTGCTCCACCGAACTGGAGGGGGGCGAGAGGGGCGCCTCCTGCTTTTGCAAATACTTTGGCACTTTGCTGGATCCAGAGCAGGAAGGACTGGAAATATGGGGAAAGTTGGAACTTGCTTGGTTACTTTGGCCGGACTTTTGCTGGCAGCAGGAGCGCAGACGTTCACAGGTAAGGAGTCGGCTCGCCAGCCCGGGGCCGGGCAGCCTTCCCGCGGGCCGGGCGGTGGAGGGGCAGGGGGGAGCGCGGGCACTTCGGAGCTGGTGGGGGTTTGGTTTGGGATTTTTTTTTTTTTTGTATCTTTTTTTTTTTTCTTCCCATTCCCCTGACGGGTGTGACACTTCGGAAGCGCTGCGTAGAGGGGGTGGAAAAAGTGTCCCGAGGAGGTGGCGGTGCCGGGATGCCGCTCGGCTGGCACCCCTGAGCCCCGATGGACGGTCGGGAGGCTGGCGGGGCTCGGGCAGCCCTAGGGCAGGGCTGGAGGGACGGGCGGGACTCGGGCTCGCTCCGGCGTTTTTCCGCCGCTGACTTCCCGAAAGTTTCCCGCTGCCCGGCACGGGAGGCGGAGGGGCGAGGTGAGCCGGTCCCGGCGCTCCGCCCGCCGCGGCGGCTGGCGAGGGGGGCAGGAG
>VZRF01009670.1:556122-604741 GCA_013396875.1 Vireo altiloquus
CGGCGGGGCCCCGCGGCTCTGCCCGCCCGCCGGTGCCTCGGCGCTGGCCCCCGCCGCTCCCCGCCCTCGGCGCTGCCCGGAGGTGCGGCCGTGAGGAGCCGGAGGGAAAGCCCCGGCCCCGCTCTCCCTGCAGCCCCCGGAGCGTCACCTGAGAGGGCAGGGCAGGAGCTGCCCGCGGCTGATGGGTGCCAGCGTTCACAGCCAAGAGGCGCCCGGCGAAGTGCCCCATCAGCGGCAGCGTTCCTGTGTTCTCCGGAGCTCCAGACCTGCAGATGATTATCTTGGTCTCGAGTCCCCTGCCTGCACCCCCGTCCTATTTATATGTTGGACAAACCCGTAATTTTAGGCAGAAATTTGGATTGTGAAATAGTTCTGCGTGCTCCACTGCAAAGAGTAACTTCAGGAATTTTTTTTTGGTTTGTTTTGTTGCTAACATGAAGTTAGTTCAACTGAAAGCACGTTAAATTGAAGACATCTGGTCCTCAGCTCGTGCAAAGTGTGCTTTGATCTGGTGGGAAGCAATACTTCTGACTCCTTGTTGCTCAGGCTGCAGAATAGTTTATATTTTGCACATTACATGTTGCTTCTATGCAGCACTGTAGCTAAACCAAGTTCTACGGCTAGGAATTGGTGGTCTGGTTTAAAACTGCTTTAAAAAATTAAAAATTCTGGTTTTATGTTTGGTCCCAGGGACCTCTTGTATACATGACTGCATTTCTCCTAGCTTCTTGAGAGCATTTTTACTGCAGACGAGACAGAAGTTCTCCGAGTAGAAAAATGTTTTGTTCCAAGGTGATATGTAACGATGAAATATTTTCCTAACTCTCCTGTTAGAAGGAAGCTGTGCTCTGCAGCAAATTATGAAACTGGACTCAATTATATTAGCTCTACAACTCATTAATGTTGGAAGCCTAGTGTCCAGACTTCAGTGGGAGCGCTTGCTTTATTAAGATGAATCTGTAACTCATTGCTGACCCGTGTGAACTGTCTTTTTGTTTAAAGTTAAGCTGGGACGACCTTCTAGATATTTAAATGGCTTGTGCATGTGATCTGCTGGTACTGTACTGGGGCCAGCACTGAAGTGCTGTTGGTGTTGCTGACGAGCAGTCCCACATTACTGTTTGATTTGTATCCGTCGTATTCATTTACCTGACACACACTGTGGAGGGAACCGTGCTATAAACCGCAAACAATTCACCAGAGACTCGTGCATACAGTTATTCCAAGGGTGCAATTCCACACCTTCTGAAGTACTCCATAACGGAGGCTGCTATTCACACACTTCAGTGAGGTTGCAGTGGAAGGCATGGGATGCAGAATCAGCCCTGTCTTCTCTCAATGTCCGCATATGTACGTGTATGTTAAATATTGAAAGTAAAGATTATTTGTGAAGATGCACATACAGATTTTTTTTTTCTTTTTAGTATTGATTCTTGGCACTCGGAACAAAATTAATGAAATTTCCATTTTTGTGCTTTACCATATGCCTGGGTGTCATTTTGGCTCGGGGGGAAAAATGCTGTTTCTTTTGTTAAAACCTTGATGCATTAGCGTCATAGACATTAAATGACAGAAAAATCCATCACTGAGTTGGGTACTTATGTTTTGTAATAGCTGTTCTTTATTGCAGATGGGAGTTATATGACTAACCTATGAAAAGTTTAAAAACAAACAAAGAAAAAAAGAAACAAAGCCAACTCCACACGTTCTAAGCAAAGAGTAGCAGTGTGTGAGTTAAGTGCCTTTGGCGTTTGTTCCCATTTTTATTTTTACTCTTTTCTAAACTGATTGATTTCTTTCACAAAGATTGGTTTAATGTTACATTCAGCTATTGTCTTATTTGAGTTTCTTATTTAGAAGATAATCTTACTGAAAAATCAGATCTTGGCTTTTTAAGGCCTGGGAGCTTTCAAGTAATCTTTTGAAAGCAGCTTAACAGTTAATAACAATGAGATTTTCTCTGAGTCCTTAACTAAAGATTTTAAAATTCTGGATTCATCAGTTCAAGAAGTAAAGGATCTCAAGAATTTGAATTCAAGAGAGGTTACTGAAACTGTCTTAAATGGACAGTGCCACTTATCCTAAGTTTTTGAAGGTATCTGGGCTCTTGCTGTAAGATTAGTTTTGGATTGGGGTTTTTTAACTACTTTTTAGTTTCTTTCTTAAAAACTGCAGCATGCCTTATTTAGCTGGTTTTGTTTATAATTTTAGCAAAATGTTATTAAGTTGGTTTTGTAATGTTAGTTAATATTACAAAAGTCCCTGAAAAGTGGTGTTCAGTCATCGAAAATTCCACTTGACTCCACCGTGTCCCTTCTTCCACCTCCTTGGTAGGTTATTCAGGCTAGGGAAAACAATTCACTCCTGTAAGGGATTTAGGTCAAACATAGAGATGTGTGAAGTTAGAAGGGACGTTGTAAACTTAAATATTTGTGAAGGCGAAGGATCTGGAAGGGATGCGTTTTGTCAAATACAAAAATGGGGAGCTGAAATTCAAAGGAAGGAAATGTGTAATAGAACTTGGAAACTGTGTTTTTATGAAAGCATTCATGTTCAGGTAGATGTAAAAGTGCCACACAGCCTGAATTCTGAAATTGGTGCTTCTTGGTTACAGCCTGACTCTTAGGGAAGGGAGGGGTCTTATTAGTCTGTTGTATTCTCTTTTGCAATGAAAAGCACCGAGGTTGTATATTAATGCTCTTTTTATGGCACTGGTTTAAAAAGTTTTAGTTTTTCTCTGAGAAGGAAGGAATCTTACTGCAGTGAGGGGGATGGACAGACTGACTGAAAGTGCTTGTAGGAGGCCATTTGTAATGAACCAGGACTAGTGACAATTACAAAGAGAAGAAAAGGAGGAAAAGTGCTGTACAAAACTTGAAAATTACTTGTCTCAGTCAGTAGTAAAAGTTTTACATAAACAATAGTAGTTCTCAAGCTATGTCATGGATTAAAAATACAAAACCTTGCATTCTGAATAGATGTTGTGCCTTAGATTCATCTGCTCATTTTTGGTTGTAGGCACTTTAAAAAGAAGGATCACATTTTCCAGAAAAGAGATGTATGGGAGAAGTTTGACATGCCGAAGTTGAAACTTACTGTGGTCATGTTGATGTTTGGTGACTACAGAGAAAAAGAAAGAATATAGGTTAAGTCTTCATAGGTCCTATCCTAGCTGAAATGAAGCTCCTGGCAATGTCTAGAAAATAAGAAGTTTCTGATATAATTAACTGTGTTTAAAGAGATTTCTCCGACTATTCAGGATCTCTGTTTGAAAGTCTGTAATAGCTATTCTGATCACTTTAGCAACAAAGAGCTCCAAGTGTAGTTATATCTCACTTTAGCAAATTCTACTTTTGTGTGCATTGTTTATTCCACCTGCTTCTCTTTCTCTCCACACATCCATCAAGTCTGTATTCCTGCATTTTCTAAGGGAAGTAATATATGCTAGTAAAAATGCAGCTGATTCAGTTGTCAGCTAATCTACAAAACTATTCCAGCTTCAGGTCATAGCATGGACTTGGCCTCACTAAACAGTGGAAGCTGTGGGGGAAGATTCTCAAACCAAACTTCCCGCTGTTAAGGGATTTTTGCTGCTGCTATTACAGCTGTTAGGTGAATAGGTGAATTACTTGATTTCTGGTTTACATCTAAGACTATTCATATTTAAAATACTCCAGCAAATTAATGGAAGCATTTTCAAAAATCAGTGTCTAAGTCTGAGGTTGTTTTTTTAAAACTTTTTGCAGTTATAAAAATGAAATAAAGTTTGTGTTCCCATGTAAAGTGGGATGTTCTTCAGAACGCTTCAGGTAAAAATGAGTCAGGCCTTTGGAAGTGGCATAATTTATCAAAAAAGAAACTGTATGGTGGGTATGTTTTTGTTTTTTTTAAATTTATTTTATTTTGCTGTTCTGATTTCAAAAGAGAGTAATGAAACATCACCAGAAATTAAAAAAAATTCTACAAAATATTGCAAGGATGTAATAATACTGGGTGAAAAAAATGCGGTGGTGTTTATTTGGTCTCATGATTTAGCAGTCGTCAGAATTCATGAGGAAAACAAATCACAGTGTCCCGTAACAATAAAAGTGCTTATAATGTATGAAAAAATAATACATTTAGTGCTCTCAGAAGCTGCTAGATTGACAGCTAGAGATACCAAATCCCCAGGCAAATCACAAAACATGTTAGGGTAGAGTGACCAAGCTTCCCAACTCCACCTCAGTCATGCCATTTGAGTCTGACCTGCAGACACGCCGGGATGGTTTATTTCTCCTGTGCGCTCACCCACACCCTGCCATGGTCGGTGAAAATGTCAAACAAGCGAGTTGCTGGTGGCCAGGTCAGTTTTACACATTCCTGCTGAGACAATCCCTTCAGTTTGCATCGTTGGATTCAGCTGGGGGGGAGATAAAAAGTGTAGACTTGATAGAACAAAGTCCATTGATGTCGTGGGGTCAGGATCTGTGAACTGATCCTGTATTTCACGTGTTGCAACTTTATGCTAAAGGAAATGCTTTTTGAGAGGGGTATCTCTAGTATTTAAAGCTTTTTAGTATCACTGTCAAACACTTACTTCTATGCTATATCACTAAGTTCTGAAGATGTTTCCCCAGGAAATGACATGCAAGTATGAACCTTTCAGCTCACAATTACGACTCTTGTATGTATGAAAATTTTCCAAGGAAGAAACTGTTTGTTAAGGTGTGAATGCAGCTGAATTATATATGCATTTTCTTTAGGAAAAATTGAGAATATTCTCCTTATTTCATTTAATTTCATTTGATTTTGTCGATAACTTCCAATTCCGTTATTTTTGATGTGTCATGTTATGTGTTAAAAGAGGATTTCATGACACCGAAACCAGTTTGGAGCCTATGGTCATGTATTTAGGAGAAAAAAAAAGGTAGCAATAAATTTTCCTGTGTCAGTCTGTTCACCCAAATATATTCAGATACTACTTTCTGAATTTTGAAATGTCTTCTAGAGTTTTGCCTGCTGTGATCTGCTGCTGATCACTAGGTGTAGCTGCATCTCTTAAGTCCATTTTTCTAAGCATAGAAAGAGAAAGGGCTGTAAGCTGGCTTTTGTGAAAATATAGGTGTGTTTGGAGCTGGGGTGGTGTGAAAATAGACGATGGACTTTTGTGACCTAGAGAATTTTAATCTGTTGGTGGTTTGTTTGTGTCAATTTGTTTACAATACAAATGAACTTCTAATTACTTGTAAAAAGGCTGATTTCAGTATCGGTGTTAGTATTCAACAGAAAGACGAATGATTGCTCTAATATGACAGAAATACATAATAAAATGCATGAAACTGCGAAGAAATTGTTAGCACTTTCCTCGTGTTTTAAATGCAAGAATTATTGCTGCAGAGATCTGGTAAGTTTAAGGATCAATCAAGATGGTGAAGATACAACCTTAAGTTTTGTGTGAGTACGTTTCCTCACAAGCTGTTAAGAACCTTTCCGATCCATTCAAAATAATTATCTATGGAGATGAAGTTGCTGTCAGTGCAATTCTGTTCTCTTTTTGGCAGAAGGAGGAGTTGTGTTGGTTTTTAAGCCATGTGGCTTCCATTAATGCTATGAGGAGGTTCAGAGGGTAAGGTGCCGTGTATGCGTTACAAATGAAGGAAAGACATTTTTGTGCCCAGATTTCTTAGAAGAATAACAGTAAAAATTAAGGTGCCTCTAGGACATACCCATGTACAGCATCTGCAGAGAATAGGAAAGAAGTGTCTCAGCCAGAAGTGTCTGACTCAACAGTGACCCTTTGACACATAACAAGCAAAGGTAGGAGAAAAAAAAGAGTAATGACCACAGTTGTTCAGACAAAATCAGGGCAATATTAGCAGGAAGGAGTCCTGAAAATGGGTAAGACTTAGTGTGTTTTGGGGGTGGAAAGGTCGGAAGGCAGGTATAACATTTGCTGGAAGAATGGAAGAGATGAATGTTACTAGAAAAGATGTAAAAAAAATAATCTGAGGTCTAAATGGCTGTGAAATTACTTGTAAACAGAAATGAATTAATAATTATTCACATTTTCTTATTTTTTATTATCTTAGTTTTCAACACATTTGTTTTTAATAATGTATTCAAGACTCAGATATGTCTTCTGACAGCTTTACATAGCAATAGTTGATTATCTTTACATATACGATTAAATGTAATGGTTTTAATGAATCTTTATTTTTTTTCTATGAAATGAACATTTTGCTTATGAATATGTTTGTTTTTCCCCTCCCCACCCTCCATGTGTCATCTGCACTGATTTAGAACAATAATTTTTGGTTACGGTGGAGTTTTTTGAGGGGTAGATTAGCTTATTTATTGCTCCCCCCCCCTTTTTTTTTTTAAGTCTTCTTCACTGTTAAGCTATTATAAATATCTCTTACAGCATTTTTTTGTTAATCACTAGAAATGTGGTTTTGCTCTGAAATAACTAACAGCTAATTACCTCTTTCATCACTTCAGCTCTTCATCTTGTAGGAGAATGAAATAGAGCATCACATGCCTGTATGAGAGCAGAATTTTTTTTTCCATCATGCATATTTTGGGGGGATTTTTTTGTAGCTGCTTGTTTGTCGTTTTGTTGTTTGGGTTTTTTTAATGTTTAAGGCACGGTTATTTTGGGAAGTTTTCAGAAAAGATCCTGCTTTATTATCTTGAATCCTGTCACATCTTTTATCCTGAACTCTAAAATCAAATGTGGTTAAGACTATCTATAAATAATGTAGTGGATAGAATTTTGTCAGTGGCCCTTTGTTTTAATTCTATGGCACATAAATGTAGGCTCATTAGGTGAAAGAACTGTTTATTTGTGCTGATAAGATTCTCACATAAGATTGAGGAGGATATTACAGCAGTTTCTGTGTACTTTAGATGGCTAAATAGTGGACCAGTAAGGTTTGCTTGATGGAGTTGCTGTTACAGATAAATTAACAGAGTGGCTATTTATATTATTTTTTCCTCTGGTGAATATACATTAGACTGAGTAAATAATTTCTTGATATGTGCATTTAGGTACTTGTATGTATGCCTGTAATCTGTGTTAGTTTGTCTGTGTCTTAAGTTGATGAGTTATTATCCATTAGCAGACCTTTGCATTTTTCATGGTGTACTTGAAGCAGAGATAGTGGCAGGGGGGTTGTATTTTTTTTTCCTCATTATGGCCAAATAATTCCTTATTTGGGGGCTGCTGTTTAGTTAGTCTGCTACTGCTGATATGGTAGCTTGTGACCAAAAACTGGCCATATACATGCACATCTTAAAGTTTTGCTTACCAAGTCCACATAGTTTCTGACGGTAGATTTTCTCATAGTTTCTGAGAAAAAGGATCTCCAGTTTCAAGAAAAAGAGTGTTACCAGGTTTTATCTTGAGGAGAGGAAGAGGTGTCCTGAAGGAATTCACATTGTCCTCTACTTGCATAGAAACTTCTGTTTGTCTCACTTCTGCTATTTTTACCTTCATGGCTTTTTACTGTTTCAGTAAACAGTTCAGTGAAGAGTTGAAAACAAACATGAAAGGCAATTCTCATCTCAATGAACTGTGTGAGGCACCATAATAGACATAACTGTTTTCTCTGTAGCTGCTTGGTATAGTTGCTCTTCTTATGTGATCTGGATATTTGTGTGGTTTGAAAAATTTCATTGTTGCTTCTTCTCTCTTCCATCCTTCTAGTATTTTCTAAAATTACTCTGAGAAGTCCAGGGTTTCCTAACAATAGCTTGCTCAGAGTATGCCCAAAGGTATGGTAGAAACTTGCAAGAAAATCTATTTGTTTCAAGGTGTTTGGCACTGTTTGCACACCTGTTAGGACTATATATAGCATATTGTAATTGCTGTGTTGTTTCTGTCAATCAGTATAATTCAGGAACAACAGTGTTCTGATGATTATTTTGGAAGCTAATCGTGTTTCTACAGTGTAATACTTCTTTTTTACTGAACTGTTTTAAAATAAGTCATAAAATCTTAACCAAGGCACTATTTTCTCTCATTGGAACTTTCTGAGCCTGGAGATTTTTCTGGTTCCACGTTGGGATGATGTAGCCTAATGTGAACCATGCCCCGGAGCACAGCATGAAGAAGACATATATATATATACACACACACGTATATATATGTACACTTTTTTTTTTTTTTTAAACTTCTGTTGTAATAGTCGCTTAGTGATCAGAACTCCCACATAGGTGTGGGAGATCTGGATTTAACTCTGTGCTCTGGTGTTTGACTGTGACATGGGTGAGGATCTTCATAGCCATACTAGTTGGAATTTTGTCTTTTTTTTTTTTTCTCTGTGGTTGTGAAATCTGCTAAATTTCCATTTACAAAAAATTTTAAGAAATGGAAGGTGACAGCTCAGAATCCCAAAACAAATTTAGAGAAAATCTACAGCAGCCGCTTGTCACCACCTCTAACTTCAGTTTTCCCTGAAAACTCAAAAACATGGTTAAATACTATCACATGTTTAGGAGATAGAGGCAGTTATGGACATTTCCAGGAACCATAGTTCTCAGTGGGGTAGTTCTTATGTTAATGACTGAAAATTGCTGCAGCCTTTTTCCTTTAATGTTACCTTTTCTGCATTCTGCAGAGTAGATGAAGATCATTTTACAAAGCACTGCATTCAACACTTTAATATAAGCACTTTACGTAACACATCACTTAAGCTGTTTTTCTTTTTAACTTCTGCAGAGACAGCTTGATACTGAAGTAATTTCTCAGTTATGTAAGATAAATTGTTGTCCTGGTAATAATTTCGAGGCACTGTGCAGCTGATGCCCTCTTTACCGTGTCTGAGAGATGTCATCCTGACTCTGTCGTAGCTCAGGGGAAAACCTTTGCAAGCAACTTTCTAAATAGGAAAGAAACCTTTTGTTAGGAAACCAACCAAAATTAATACCTGTTTAAAACCTTAGAGGGTGAAAATGCGAAATGGAAGTCTGTGCATTGCCCAGCATTAGTACCTGCTGCTTATAGTGACAGCAAAGCACTATGGATTGAAGAAAACATACAAAGTTCATGAGGTGTGTTTTATTTATTTTTACTTCAAGAATTGTTGTTAGAATTGCCTCCATAAATCTAGGCTAGTAAGGGATTTATGTGAATTAGTGTAGCATTTTAGTTGTGGATTTGGAAAACACTGGGGTTTGTTTTATTTATTTAAGAGTGTTTGAGACAAGCACATACCCTTTAGAGCAAATATGCATTGAAATTGCTTAGGGCCCAGGAGCCTGAGACAAGTTGAAATACACTCTTGAGTGTATTTCACTCAGGTAAAAGCCCTCACTTCTGCAGCAGCCATGCACCACCAGCAGACAAAATTTGGGGTTTTAAAATGAGTCTTGCAGAAGCTTCAGAGATGGATCCTTATATATAAAACTGCTCTTCGGAAAGTTTGTCCACTAGAATCTGCTGCTTCTTTGCATCCTGCATTTTTAGCAGTTAAATGTTACCCTTGTTACCCAAAAACTTTCCACGGCCACAGAAAGTTGTGAACATAAAAAACCTTAAAAAGTTCTTGAAGTCCTGGGCCAGTATATAGCATAAGGTTATCCATGCAGGGAAATGATGTGGAAATTACCCCTTAAAAATAAATTTCTTCAGTTACTTCTGTTTTGTTTTCAGTCACAGACAAACATGCCATAGTGCCTGTGGTTGATTCACTGGCAGATCATTGCTGACTGTGAACTTCTGCCTTATTCGCCTGTACCTTCCTCTGTCATATAGTGGAGTTGGAATGTTGCAGAGCAGATATTAATTCTGACTTTGAGTAGGGGTGAAGCATATGTTCAGACTGAGAATTTCAGGTAAAAACTGTCTGGGCTTTATCTAGCTGAATGGCCAAGGTCAGCTCAAGGGGAATTAGGGAATGTAAACAGTGCATGCATTGTCTGCTGCATTTGAAATTTTTTCTCTGATTTCTACAGAGAAACAGATACAGCCTTTGGAGATGTAAATTTTTATTTTGGAAGATACCTGTAATGACCTGGTGACGAATGGAAATGGAAAGCAGCAGCTGTGGAGTCATTCTGGCATCAGTCGGAAAACTCAGAGGTTTTGGTTAGGTGCACTGGGTTGCAGTTTATGCTGCAACATGGAAACTTGCATTTTTAAGGTTACTGCTTGCCTGTCAGTTCTTTTGAGTCCCAAAAAACTGAGCCAGTTTCTGATGTGTAGCCCAGGACCGCAATAAGGACTGTCTATATTTTTGAATTACGTTCAATTTCAAAATGAACGTAAACTTGTGGTTTCATGAATTGGTCCACAGTACATCTCTTTCAGTCAAGTAGTATCTGGCATGCTTGTTTGCTTCAAATCAATGCTCACAGTGGGTGGATCACAGCTTTGCAAACGACAGTTTGGGAACCACTCGCTGGCTGTGAGTGAGAAATCTCACGTTTCCAGAACTCAGTCTGGTGAAGTCTTCACAAACTGCAGAGTGTCACGCTAGATTTGTAGCAGTGAAAAATTAATTCTTGCATGTACGCCAGGATTAGAGGATGTGTATTTCTAGGCCTTTGGGAGCAGAACTGCTAAGAAATGGGATCTGTATGCTTGGAACTGGCTTTGGGCAAATACGTGACATTGATAAGCAGCCCTATTCCCGTGATTTCAGTGCTCTTACTCTGCCCAGTGGTCTAGCAATAAAAGAATTGGCCAATTATAGTAATCTTCCAGAGCTGTGTACTGTGGAATTTTGTGCAGAGGAAGAGGGAGGGTTAAAATTGTGCTTTAGTACAATGTGTTCCACAGCAAATATAATACATATTTAACAAAGCTGTGAACCACCAGACCACCTTTAAGGATGCACTGCTTACCTGCCACCTCCGGAGCTCTCTCCATCTCCTTTTCTCTGATCATGCCAGCTCCTAATCACTGTAGTCCACAAATAGAATCATAGAATGGTTTGGGTTGGAAGGGGCCATAAAGATCATCTAGTTCCACCCCTCTTGTCTCACTACACCAGGTTGCTCAAACCCTGTCCAACCTGACCTTTAACACTGCCAGGGTTGGGGCATCTGCTGCTTCTCTGAGCAACCTGTTCAAGTGTCTCACCAGCCATACAGTAAAGAATTTTTTCCTAATATCTAATCTAAATCTACTCTCAGTTTTAAGCCATTTCCCCTTGTCCTGTCGCTACACTTCCTGATGAAGTGTCCATCTCTGGCATCCTTGTAGGCCCCATTCAGATACTGGAAAGCTGGTATGAAGTCTCTGTGCAACTTTCTCTTCTCCTCTTGAGTAATTAGTGCCTTCCTCTGCCACCTCCATCCTTTGGGCAGCAGTGACTGATGTGGGGAGGGAGCTGAGCCTGCAGGATGGCAGCTCTGATGTGGATTTCCTGTGTTGCCATGGGGCACTTTTGCCCTTAACAGTTTGGAGAACTATGCACATGTTTTCAGAAGGCTGCAGAGCCTCTGGGCAGCTATGCCAGAAGCTTGGGGATGCAATTCCTGGGTGCCTGAGCATCATTCATAACAAGTTAGGGGTTTTGCCTTTTTTATGCATGTGCTTATGAGTAAGTACTGTGAGCGAGTGAAGTTAAGTCTTGCTTTGCCAGACTTAAATGCACTCAGTGAGTGCATTCACAACTGAACACTTGATAGCAACAGCAGGCAGTGCTGGTGGGGAATGAGATGCAGCAGCCAGATCTAGTTTTCAGACCAGATGGACGTTGTTCATAATATTACTTGGGTGTGAATGGTTTCTACTAGAGTGTGAAGTAAACTGATGAAGGTTTTTTGTTTGTTTGTTTTTCAAGCTAAAAGAATTAATAATACTGGCCCTAATTATACAAATGCGAGCTCAAAACCTCAAGATGAATACAGTCAGTTTTGGGCGTACTGTCAGAGTAATTACAAAAAGCTCCTGTTGACACAATAATTGCAAGTAAATCAGATGTTAACACAAGTCAGCATGAACACAGCAATACTGGCGTTTTGTAGAAATGTAGTTTCATGTATATTTTTCTAGAAATTGGAACAGCACTTTTCAAACACAGGAATTGAAATTTTAGTTTCTTGTAATAAGTTGAGTGGATTTTTAGCCTATCTTTGAAAATTCATCTGGAGTATTTTTCTGTGTGAGTGATATGTCGTTAAGTAGCATGTTTGAGGTATCAGCTCAGTTTAAAAATCTTTTGGGCACTGTTTGTGGATGAAGAATCTTTTATTACATATGTCTGCTTCCATTCTTAATAGATACAAAATAAATGTGGTTTGCAAAGATTTGGAAGAGGGTCGCTTCTTTATTCAGATATTGCAGTTAAATATTGTATAATACAATATCCATACCTTAGGTTGACCTGGGTTGGTCCATGCTGACTTGTTAATTTTGGCCCTTGTTGCTATGTGCACTTCTAATGCATATGCAGTGTATTTCATGCTACCAGTACCTATTTTTACGAGTTAAAATTATGCTTTAAAATTAGCTCAAAAGTTGCCACTCTGTACTTACTGTGCAAATTATTATTGTGGTTCCTACTGATGAAAGTTCAATATATGAGCAGGCTGCTGGCCATGCTCACATCATCCTGTACAACGCAATTTATGTTCGCATTAACAGAAGCTGAAGTGGTCTATTAAAGCATTCAAGTCCTCACTCCCATATTGAGAGCAGCAGATTCCTTCTTAATCCTCATACGGCTGATGTCTCTGCTGGAGTGTTAATAGATAGTCTAATTTGTGAGCTAAATTACTAATTGTATTATGAGCCTAAACCTTATTAAGCCTTTTGTATAGAATTAGATCACAGAGCTTTGGGAAGCTGAATGCTGGTTGGGTTCTGTCTCCTCTCTTTAATGACAGGAGCAAGTTTTACTGGCGTCTTCTCTTCAGCACTACATAGCTCTGAGACTGCAGCTGATTTGTTTTGCTAGCTTCTACAGTATCAACAGAATCACAGCTTTGAAAAGCGGGGTGACTTTTAAGAACAGCTGTTGTCCAGAGGGTCTCAGGTATCTGAAAGCAGTAAGATTCCTTGTTTAGCTGAGGTAAGGCCATGATTGGGGCTTGAAAAGGATTACTCAGATCTTGTGTACACACACTGGGTGCAGGTCCACTTATGTGGGAATAGTTTAAATTGTTCAAAAGCTGTGTAGTGGCTGCAGTTGTATAACAGGATTTAGTAGAGGTATATTCCTGTAAAAGTTCAGGTAGATGAACTCTTAAGTCACTAGAGTTAGATTTTTGTTTTTGAAGATGCTCAGTACCCACCTAGAGATGGAAAATGCTTGCTTTATCACATAGCTATGCAGTAGATTTTATGAGCATTTCTCATCTGTTTCTGTTCAAATCTATCTGTTTTCAGAGTTGGTTTGTGCTCCTCACTCTGACTTCGATCTGGAGTCAGCCTCCTAATGCAGTGCAGTTGAGGATGGAGCCGATTGCCTCCAGCAGTGAATCAGTAGTAAACAAACAATGTGGGACTTAGTCGATTTTGACATCACTTAAGATAAATTTTTATGTTGGTGGGGAGGCTGACTGTGAGCTATTGGTGCCTTTGATATCGCACTCAGGGCAGTTAATTTTCTTTAAGAGAAAGTATTTACAACTACTCCATACATTTTCCTGTCCATACACAAGATAGAGTTGCAATGGTATGGAGTTTTACTCTCTGCACTTCAAGCACAACAGGAATCTAAGCTGTTGTGAGAAACTGGTCTGTTTCACACCTGAAATTCTCAGAGCTCTATATGTGCTTAATAGCTTTGCTTTTTGCTGTTGTAGATTAATGCCATTTGACATGCATGGGTAATAAATGAAATTAATAGGCTGTATAGTTTGTATCACAACTTCTTATATTTTTAAAGAGTTTTTTCTGTTCCTGTTCTTGCATTACATCTATTGTTTCTGCATCACATTTAGTAATACACTTTTTAGAGTATAATAATAAAAAAATCAGTGTCCGTCCTAAGAGAGAGAAAATCAGAGGCTTCAGCATTGGTCTGTTCCATGTACATTTGTTCTCTTGAATTACATACCGTGTATTTATTATGGTTTGGTGAGTAGAGCTGCCAAAAGTCATTGCCAAAAGCTAATTGTCTTCAGGTGTAAAGAATTTGTTAGGAGTTTCTGTGTAGCTCCCAAATTTATTTGGTTTTTGAAGTATTTTGGTAGGTGAATAGTTTTTGAGGGATCTTTTATATGTTTAAAAAAAATCTATTCACCTAATCAAATACAGCATGTCTGGAGATGAAAACTCAAGGGCTCTACATTCTGAATTTCTGCTGAAGAGGGGTAATCATGCCGAAACTCACAACTGACCTTGTCTACCTTTTGGTAGCAAATGCAACTCACACTGGTTTAGATTTACAGATGAAATAATTTTGCGATCCAGGAATTAGAGAACTTCAGAGGTTTTTGTATGCTTAGTCAGAGGCATGGCTAGGAATTCAGTGACTGTTCCAAATCAGGCTGCTGCTTCTGTAGAGGAGAATAATGCAGGTCATTGAGGCACACACTTCATTAGAAAGGCTGAACTAATGTTATAAACCCCTAAAGGCCTAACCTGATGTCCTGGGAGGGACTGAAGTGGTAATACTGTGCATGTATTCAGAAAAGCAAGTGAATTCCTCCATCTCTAGACTCTGTGCTTAAAAAGTGCTTTATGAAGAGTGCCTTCCTACTCTGATTTTGTTAAATAGTCTTGGTGACTTTTGTAGTCTGGCCCTAAATGACTTATTTGTGGAGTGTGTTTGATTTTCATTTTCTTCCTTAGGATAATGAGTGGTACTGAACATAGTGGCATTCTTGTGGTGGTTTTCTTCCTACTCTTTTCATACAAAAGGCCAGGAGTTTGTTGACATAAACATCGAAGTTGTAATGTATGCAATTTTGTTTGATCTTGTTTGCTGCCTTTGGTTTTTTTTATCCCCCTCTTTGGTAAGGATTCTTCAGCACCTTTAATGAGTGATTTTGAGAATGAGTTGCTGTTCAGCTGTGTCTGGTACTACACCCATCCTTCCAAACAGCATCCAGCCCTGCAGAGGCAGAGAGAAACCATTTCACTCCTATGTTCACATTTATTATGTGGGAGACATGCTAGAAGCAAAAGCTTAATCTTAGAAATTAACTTTAAAAAATACAAATAAAAAGAATCAGACATTCTTCACCAGTTTTGTGGGGTTCTTTTTTCTTTCTTTTTTTTCCCCCTGTAAATAAACTTTTGTCATTATGAGAGAGGGGATGGGAGGACGGTTGTGAGGTAACTACCTGCTTTACAGTGCTAATTATGGTATATATTACATATTAATAGGAAATTTTCTGTTGCCACAGGCAGAATCTCCCAGTGGGAGGTACAGGAGGAAGCTATCTCAGAAGCAGGGAGTGATGGTGAAACCTGGTTCTGCTCTGGTGGCAGCACAGGAGTTCATTATTGTTCATTGAAGCTGGGGGGGCTGCTCTGGCACACCCTGGAGCACTGGGTGGGTTCTTCTTCCTTGCTGTGGCAGAAGCTAGTGCTGTACTGGCTCAGAGGGAACTGAGCTCTGAGCGAGGGAATTTGTTCCAGAAGTTTTCCAGGGATTACTACCACTGTCACTGCGTGAAATGTAGGGACAGTTCATGCATGGACACGAAGCTTTATAAAAGCATTGCAAACTAAGAGCTTTTCAAGGTACATTTAGTTGCAGTGCTTTTCTGCTTAGATTGCTTATGGTCTCCTATATTGCATTTATGCCATGGGAGTTTGAGAGCTGTGGCCTTGGTGTTTTTTCCTAAAGGCGGTAACACTTGTATATTAAAATAAAAAGGAAGAAAAAAGCATAACTGTGTGGTTGTTGTGTTAAATGAATTTTAAAGCCAGTGAGAAGAGGCATTCAGAGATGAGAATGCTAGGGGGGAGAAATGAAAGCACATTGAAGCTGTTTCCCCTGGAGGGCTTTAGGCAGGATTGAGAAGAAGTGGTGCATACTGAAGCCTTGTTTATAGTCTTTCACTTACTGTTAATAAAACAGGGATGTTCTAAAAGGTTTCCATAATTAAAATGCAGTCCTTGAGTATAGTGCATTTTCAGAGTGGTCTAAAGCCCTGCTGCCTCTCAGACTGCTTAAATCACTATTTATAAAAAATGCTGCAGTGGACTTAGTGTTTTGAAGTTGTTTTCGATCAGAATGATGTTAGAAATGTTGAGTATTGAATAAATGAAAATAGAATTTATGGGGAAGCTGATAGGCGTACAAATTGACTGGTTAGTAACTAATTACCAGTAAAGAGATTGTTTTTGCCTTCTCTCTTTTTTTCATAATTGGCTGAATATTAATAAATTAGGTTTATTTCTGGAAAACAGCAAATTTTAATGGTCTGGCAGAACTTAATAGGAAAAAAGCTAAAGAATTAGCATAATAAATAATTATTGCTTCCAGGGTTTTTATTGTTAAGATAATAAAATGTTAAAAAGCAAACCACTTGAGTAGAAAGTAATTGCACTGACAAGCACCACACAGCTAGCATTCACAATAAAGTAAACCTTCTCTCAATGTCAACCTGATTTGCTATCCACATAAATGCTTCCTCACATTATGGAAATGTGCTTTTTCTATCAACAGAAAAGAATAAAACTCCTGGCATCTAATTAATCTTGTCTGACATTTGATTTCATACTCAGGTTAAAACATGAGGCAGGTGGGTCTGTCTTTGCCCCCCTCCATGTGCCTGACCACAGGCAAATCTCTCCATTAATGTCAAGCTGCATCTATGTGTCTGTGCCTCTGCCACATGTCAGTCATTAATGCATTAGCATCGCTTGGCTTTGGCTCACTTGCACCACCAGTTTTCTTGTCTGGAGGGCTTGGTAAATAGGGAACTGCAAGGCTTCAGCTCTGCATCGCAAGCACTTCACCTTGACATTCCCTGTAAAGGAGGAAGGATTCTGCTGTATGGGAGAAGGATTAGAAGTGGTAATTTGTAGCATTGGGAATTTCTGAGTTTGTGTGATCAAGGAGAAGAAAGAAGCAAAACTGATTGGGCTTTGACATTTTTATTGATTAGGAGTGCTCTCGTTAAAGACTCAGAACTTCTAATAATGCCTGAATGTACTACCTGCAGTAGTTTAGACTTGTTGATGGCAAGATTGTTTCTTTAAAGTGCACCAAAAAACTCAACAAAACTAGTTAGGTGCATTATGGGTATTTTATTTTCTGAAGTTCCAGTTAATGGTTTCTGCCAGAGGCAGTGTGCAGCACTTGAAAATGTGGTGGGTTTGACCTTGTATGCTAAAACCTGGGTAACTCTGTTGTATTTTTACATGCTTCGGCAGTGCAAACATTTAAAATCAAAGTTAAGAATAGGTTCAAGTAGGAAAATCTGTCCTTAGAAATAAAAGTGATAATATTAAGCCATTTTATAATTAAAATAACATTAGTAAACTGAGAGATACCTGAGATACCTTCATTTTACTTTACATATTAAAATATTTTCCTATAGCGTTTGCATGCAAAATCTCATGGTATTGAGAAATAAATATTTGCTTATGAAGTCAGAAAGTATTAGGGAGAATCAGTTTTGTTTTGCTGCCTGAATGCAAAAAGCAAAAATACCACTGGTGAAAAATGTCTGTTTCTGTTTTTTTTTTATTTTCTAAAAGTGAAATTCTAAGCTTTTGTTTCTTGTGCTTGTCTCCTTCATAGTAATTGTGTAAGTTTAAATGAAATGGTTTCTGTCTGTATCTGCAGGGCTGGATGTTGTTTGGAAGGATGGCTGTAGTGCAGCTCCCAGCCATGGCTGTATAGCAGCCCATTCTGTAAATCACTTATTAAAGGTGCTGAAGAATCCTTACCAAAAAGAAAAAAGAAAACAAAAATACAGCGTACTAAATCAAACAAAAATGCATACATTACAATTTTGATGTTTATGCCAAATTGGTTTATATGAATAGTGTGCTACCAGAAGTTAATAGGCAAAACCTGGAAACGAGCCATATTCTCATTATGATGAGTACTGCAGTGAGTAGATAGCTACTTCATATGTCACCTGCTTCTGAGCAGTGACAGGTAGAATCTGGCACTAGAGGAATTAGCATTTAGACCTAAAAAGAGATTTACTCATGATTGACTTTTGGCGACAGTGGCTTTCAGTCTTTGTTATGTTTTGACTGTCTTTTGTAATCTTAAAAGGCAGCCTCACCAGATGGAGGTAAAAGATGGAGCCAGAAGATGCCAGTCCCTGCCAAATGAGGCTCCACTGTGAGGTTCTTGCTGTCAGGTTTTCCCTGGGTATTTCTTCGCAGACTTCGCCTTCAAGAAGCAAATCTAGAAACCAAGAGGAGGAGCAGTAACACAGCTTTGGTTCACACTTACTAGTTTTCTCCAACTTGAAGAATGAATATTGCTGGTCTAACAGCTTTTCAGAGACTGTGAAATGTAGGTGTGGAGCTGGAAAAATGCTGTCCCACTCAGTATCCCATGTCCACAGAAGCAGAAGAATTTTTTGAGATCAGTTGTAATGCTTTGCATTTATGTGCTGCAGTGTCTTTTCAGTTGATTTGGGAGGGTTTAGAGTTAAAGAACAATTAAAGTAGGAAGAATCCTCTGAGGGTTTTCCAGCCCATTGTCTGCTCAGCCCTGAGAGTTAATTTCAAAGCTAGGTGGTGTTGCTCAGGTTTTCCAGTTGAATTCTGAATTCTTTAAGGCTGGAGAGAGGTTCTGCAGCCTCTTTGCATTAAATGAACTTGTAAAATGTGATCTCTAAAATTTTTCAGTAAGTTAGAGTAATATTTCTGTACAGGAAGAAATATTCCATTGCATATTAAAATATAAAAGGTGAAAATTGAAGTATTTTTCTTTGAGGTTTCTGAATGCACTGTGTTTGACATGCATCTGTTAGGAGGAAGGTCTTTCTTAATACCTTTCCACAGTGTTGACAAATACTTTTTAAGGGTGTCAGTAAGATAAACTCATGTTACTTTTTGTCCTAGTTTTGTTAAGAATGGGTCTGGTTGTACCAGTGACTGCTTCTGATTGTCTTATTTTTTCAGATAATAAAATGATGACCTATATCAAGTAAGAGAGTTGCTCCAGAAAACATTTTAATTTTGTTTTCAGATTCATGTAGCTTAAAGGCCTTTTGAACGACTTTCATAACAGGAGTTTTCATTGTATGGCACCAGCGTTCTTTTTTAATAACAGAAAATACTAGACCTCTCCCTGACAAAGGTGCTTTTTTCAGTTAAAAAGCTTAGCATAAAGAAAATACAGGACAATACTAAACAGAAAACAAATTGCAGAACCAATAAAATGAATAAAATATATTTTAAAATATCCCAGTGGAGGGAAATTTGTAGTTGAGGATAAGAATTACAGATTTGTAACTGAGTTTTGTCCCAGATAACACTGACAGAGAAAGAAAGGTCGTTACTCTGTACACTGTGAGACTATGGGAAGTTTTAAAGCAGTGGAAGGAAGAATGAGTGGTGCCTCTAGAGGAGTTTGTGGAAGGGAACAACAAGCACAAACATGCTGTCTTGGTGCAGAAGAACTAGAGTTTATTATACCATGTCTGAAGATTTTTTCCTATACTTTTTCTGTTTCCTCATTCATTTAAGTATTGTTGGCTGCTATTTCAGTGGAGTTCCATAAATTCCGAGTGCTGTAGAAACCTGAACCTTTCTCTTTGTTTGGAGAACAAATAAAAAAAGACACAGAGAAATGGGCCTGGCTAGACATGCTCAGATCTCCTTAGATCCCAGGCATGCTGCTGTTCACAGGGGTATTGGTTCATTTGAGACATATGTAACTTAAGTCTCCATTGCTGTTCTCTTTCCTTATTTATCCTTTCAGCAATAAATTTTGTTCTTGCCAGAAATGTGCTAAATAATTAGATAACACATGATGGTCATTTCCAGGGGATTAAAGTTCATGTTTTCAGAGAGTTCTAGAGTTTATAGTCGCAGTAAAAACATCTTGCTAGTAATCACTGAACAGTGATAAGGTTATAGTTTATTCTGTGTTTAAATTAATTACCATGTCAGACTTCTAATTAGGAGCTGGTGTATTATAGCTGAGTTTTTCACAAATTACTAAAATAAATGTCTATCTTTTTTCTTTTTTTCTTTCTGTGTTTTGGGAATCTCCACAGACTCTGTAGAATCAACACCATAAAGTCAAGATTCCAGATGCAATTCTTGCACTGTTTAAAATGTTCTGGGATTTTTTTAAAACTTCTTTAAAATACTGCAAAGCGATTCTTTTTATTTAGTTGCTGGTTTAGGTAACAGCACACTGATTTCGTCTTATGAGGGGATAAAATGCAAAAGGCTTAAATAGCATGCTCTGCACATGGTCATGTAGCTGCTGTTATTTGTGTCCCTGTGTCCATGCGTGTGGACACATAAATGCCAATTTTAAGAACTGTCAGGTCAAAATGAGGAAAATAAGGAGTTAGAAAAACACCATCAGTTTACACTTGCACATCAACAAAATTGTAAATATTGGAGTTGGTGTACATAAAATATATCTGAGAACATTTCCCTAGAGCTAACATTTGACTTGAGCCAGCAGGAAAATTAAAAAAAACAAAGCATAATAAACCTCATAAATTTAGAGTCTCTTTTTCCATTCACAGTCTCATTATTCGAGACTCTCAGGACTCAACACATTACTTTTATCTAGCCTTTTTTTTCTGCCTTAATATCCCATCCTTCTTGCTCTGGTAGTAATTGTGGCTGTTTGAGGGAGTATTGCTTGCTGGGAGGGGAGGGCATTTTGAAGTTGCTATGACTTGAAGCTTCAAATTCTGGCTAACTTTACAGTGGCTTTTTTATACCACATACTGTTACTTGTTGTAGGACTGAAATGTATCCCTGCATGAATGATGGACTGCATTTCCATTTTACTATTCCTTTGGTTCCTTGTTAGTAGCTGATGACCAGAATGCCTTCACAGAAATGTTGGTGCAGTGGTTTGTGTGTGTGATGATGGCCTTGGGTTTTTGGTCTTGGGGCAGAAGAGAGCCTTAGGCTGGGGGAAGCTTGGCTGCCGATGGAGGCTGTTACCAACAGAGATGCATGAGTCTCCAAGCAGTGTCAACAACAGTTCCACCTATTTTTGGCTGTAATTTTGTTGTATTAGAATATTTTAATTTGTCTGATACAATGCTATTGGTACATCAGAGGTATTTGAAACATGGAGAAGAGAGAGGGAGCGTATATAGAACTGGGAAAGGAAAAGGAATAGAAAACACAGGGTGGACAACTCTGCAAAGTAGAAGAGAAAGAAAAAGCAAATGTGTGAGGAATGTGGAACATAAAAAAGTATTTATCTCATTTGTTATGTGTAGAAAAGGGAAAAATGAAATTAAATGACAGGCAGCAACAAACTAAAACTTTTCAGTTTATTAATGAGAACTAGTTATAGTGTGTTGCAGCTAAACAGATTGCATGCTGTCTAAAGAGCTTTTTTTTGTGCACCTGATTACACATGCATTTAGGTAGATTCAGTTCTGTAATCTAGGTCAGTTTAATTTTTCAAGTTCTTATGTACATATTGGCCATAAGTAGGTGTGTTGTTTCTTTCTTTGCAATGATAGTTTGCCCTTAAAAAATATTTAAAATTAGGAAACTTTATTTTTAAAAAAAAAAATTCCACACTTTTCTCAGTCTTGGCAACCCACTATGTTTTTAATTGAGCATGAAATGAAAATAGATTTGTTTACTCACTTAGTTGGTGTTATCTGACCTGTCAATACTGGCAAAACTGCATTGGGGCGAAGTTTGAGGCTAATGTGTTGCTCTTCTTTTTTTGCTGACATCCTTCAGAAGCCATAGTGTTTCTAATTTAAAACTAAAGCAAACCCCAAATGAACGAACAAACCCCCCATGGTAAGTTTAAAAATAATAAAACCATGATGCTCAATCCTTTTCCGAAGATGGCTGATCACACAAAGCAAATAACTGATGTTTCAAAATAGTCCAGTATATTTGTATATGGGATTACGTGGGTTGTCATTGTCATTGCAGAAGTCATGAGATATATATATAGAGAGATACATATATGTACACACACATGGATTACATACTATTGAACTGAAGCTAATATGTTCTTATACCAATTTAATGAATTCCAGCATGTATGTACAGTATTAAAATAATCTGGGTTTTCTGCAGCTGTGAAAGATCTCTGTATATATTATATGTTTGAATTCTTCAGGCAAATGTGGGAAAACGCTTAAGTCTTGTGCACTTCCACTTCATAAGTGAAAAGTGTTTCTGTGGTGTATATAAGTTTAGCAACTGAAACATGATTTTGGTTCTTATCCAGATGATTGTACAATATAATTTACTTATTTAGTGTTTCTTGGGGTTTATTTTCATTTCTGTAGGGGAAATATGTGATTGGACAAGTGCTTTTGTGTTGGTGTAGTGTATTGCCTCTTATGGGTATATTTATATGGAATGAATTATTTAAAATTCTGCCTTTTGCAGAAAATGTCCTATATATTATGACTAAATTATCTTTGGACTTTAAATATTTATTAAGTATGCAGTGGAATTCCAGTGGCTAATTAGTTTTGGTGCAAATGTGTAGTAGTATAATGTAGTTTAAGGCTAGGTGGAACCATCAGATCATGATCTCCTCTGATCTCTGGAGCACAGATCAAGAATTATTGCTGAATGAAGAACAAGTAACTCTGCACCTATGAGCATCAGGAGAGGAGTGCTCAGGAGTTACAGTGTGTGAAATCAGATGGAACTAATTGCCTTTTGAATAGACACAATGTGGCTAACTATTTGAAAAACACAGTATTATCTTGCTTTTAAGATTTGTGTGTGAATAAATTTCCGTGATCTGGGTTACGGTGTGAATGTACATTGTAGTGGCAGTTCTGCACCAGCTGTGCAGAGGGGGGTTCCTGAAATGTGTGTGCGAAATAGCAGCGTGAGCCACCAGTGCTGGCAAAGCAGAGCAGGCAGCCCAGCTGGAAGATATTCCAACTGCACTAGGGAAAAGTATCCACACAGTCTTTATGGTGCCTTATGCTGTGAATTCCTTCTGTTGGCATTTTTTCTGTGTATGTTTATCGGATGTCATATTTTAAATGGAATTCAAGTTTTGACTTCATTATGCTGTGTGTTTATTACACTCCATTTCACTTTTATTGTCTGCTGCAGGAGATTCAAGAAAATCTTTTGAGTTGGTCAAAAAATGATTATTATTTTAAAAGATTTCCCCTTCCTCCCCAGCATCTGTTACTTGGTGGCTTGCAGTAGCTGTTCCTGATGCTGGCATCTTACAAACTTGAAGAAACAATAAAAACCCGAGAGAGAGTGTAGAAGATGTACACACAGAGACAAGAATTTGTTGCTGTTGGTGCGAATTACATTGCCACAGCTGTTCAAAGTTAGATGAGCATGCATAAATGTGACAGCTATTGTGACTGTTTAATTTTTTCCTACTTTTTTAATGTTTAACCTTCAGTGGTTCTTTTCCCTTCTTTGTGGTGTTGCACAGTCCAGTTCTCATCTCCTGAATTCGAGTGCTGCTGCTTAGGGCTGCAGTCTTACGCTGATACATTCTCACTTTGCACCAAGGCGTTTCTGAAGATTGAATTAGTGGGTAAAACAGAAGCTAGGCAATGTTCTTTATTTACTTTTTCAGAAGATCTCAAAGCAAGGATATTAACCATACCACATCGTCTACCTCCCTTTGAAGCTTGTGACTAAATTTTAAACAGAGCCCAGACTTTTTGCCTCTATGCTATTTGTAGCGTAAAACAGAATCACAGAATATGCAGAGTTGGAAGGGGCCCACAAAGATCTTTGGGTCCAATCCGTATTGTTATGAGTGTGTATATTTTTAATAGAGTCAATAACATTCACCCCTCCTTTTCATTTTGAAAATTTATGTTAATTAGATCTCACAACATTTCATCTCATGCAGTTGCTGCTTCTTGGACACAGTGCTTGTTGTATGCTTCACTGCTGGTAAAGAAAGCAAAGCTTTTATATTCTATAATTGAAATATTTCTTTATTCTTTGCTTTTTAAAGTAATGCTGGATGAAGTAGGAGAACCAGATGCTCTCTCAGGGTGATGTGGGTGAAATAGAATCCCTTTAGGGATTACTATAAATGCTGGTTTCCAATGTAACAGCTTTTAATTATATTGATTTAGCTAATATTTGCAACTGAACTGCTGTTTCCTGAGCATTTCATAAATGTTGACAATAATCTAAGAAGAGAAGGATGATGTCTTGGTGCTTTTCCAGTTTTCGGATGTTTTAGTCATGTAGTTTAGTCAAAATTCTATATGCATGTGCAAAATGTTTATGACTTAATACTAAAACCTTGGAATAAGCAAAACTTTGTTGCTGCTTGTCAGTATATTCATTGTGAGCTCTTAATTCATTCTAATACTAAGATTATCAAGGTTAATTTAAAAATATTTCCACTTTTTAATAAATATATTAATAAATGTTCTTATTTAAAGCTAGAGATATTTAATTTTTTTTTAATATTTCAAGGGTACATATACAAAAATACATGTTAGGTAAAAAGTACAATTATGTCACATGATTAATGTTAAAAAATATTTAGCATGTGTGCTGAGCTAAAAAGACATGCTTATTCCCTCCACATTCATCATCTGTAGCTATCTTTCCTCAGATCCCAGAGCACATTACAAAGGAAGATCAAGTTTCCTTTTATGGAGGAAATGCAGATCATCTGCCTTATTGATTAATGCAGCGCTTTTTTGGGGTTTTTTTTTGAATATGTCATAACAACTATAAATGCCTCAAAAGCTCTTGAAGGCTGTCAGTCATGGTGAAACACAATTTTATTGTCTTCTGCAAGAATTCTGGTAAAATGCCTCCTAATGTGATTGGATGTGTCCCTTCTATAGAATTTTTTGTTCTCCCTTACCAATGCAGAGATGGATCAAAGGAAAGAGAAGTTCAGGTATTTGAGTTGGATAAATCTCCATGGATGTAACACTTGGTTTCTAATGTAGCATTTTACATAAATGAATTTAAGGCAACATAAATATGAATATGCACATACTTCTGTCTCTCTCAAAAATGAAATGCAGTCATTAACAATAGTTCTATCTTTTTTAGTATGTCTGTTCATCAAGCACATTCAGTTTAGGGGAAGCTTATGCAATGTAAACTTCCTGAAAGCAAATTTTATTTGAAATTTGTAGAAGTTTTAAAAATCTACTCAAATACTACACTGTATAGATTAGAATGCTTATCTGCTATGTGTAGATTGGACTGATCTGGAGAGATAGCAGAAAAAATAGCCTAATTTTTTTTGTATTAATTAAGACATATCAGTTATGAAGCTTCTTGTGCAAATAATCATCTTCTTAAGTATATTTTTACCAGTCTCATTTAAACTATCATGTTTTAATATCTCTGTCTTGTAATGCAACTACTGTGACTTACTAATTTGCCACTAATTTTTTATTAACATAATGACAGGAAATTCTAATAAAATCAGTTAAGCTGATACTAATTTGCTATGGCTTTATTCTGTGTTGGAGTATAGAACGTTTTGCTCCCTTTCTGACACACAATTTGCTGAGAGTTTGTTTTCTGTTTTTCAAAAACTGTATACGGACAAACCCAGCCACTTCTTTGGAAAAAAGTTCTGGAAAAGTTTGTGAAACTTCTCACAGCTGATCTTAATTATAATTGGGTAATATGTGGAGACTTCTGTGTTAGTCTTGTAAAGTGTTTTTGCAAAGTTTTATCGGGGATCTGCTTCAGAATCAAATCTCTTTGTTATTTTTACTCTTTGTATGCTTCAGCCGGGAAAAAGCAGTAACAAACCTCTACCTTTTCTGTTAATTTATTTTTCTGTGGGAAGATCTTGTAAATTCTTGCTTTTAGGAGTACTTCCATTGAGTTAAAGAGGGACAGAGATAGGAGTTTCCTGAAACTACCCGAAGTTGGGAATACCTGCAATGCAGTTAACCTAGATAAAGCATGGTGGTTTGCAGTGGTTATGAAACAGTTTTGATGAAACTGGTTTGGGGTTTGTGTTTTTCTTTCCTGAGCACTGGGCACATAGTCTGAGCAGTGAGTCACTGCTGCACTTTCCGAAGACAATTGTCATAAATGTTCTGAAAGTTAGAAAATTCACGGCCTCTTCACTGTATGGACTTCTACTTTATTTTATGTGAAGTTTTCATAACAAATGAAGATTTCAATTTTTTTTCTTTTTAAGCTGCGGCAGCCTTAATGGAGAGGCAGCTTAATTATTGATAATTTACAGGGGTGGTACACTGGCTAGATTTCACCCATGTAAATCTGCTGCTGCCTTAGCAACAGCTACAGTGTATCATTTAGTGCTTAGGCTGTTTGTGGACTGTACAATATTATAATTATAGAAAGAAACGTACAGATGTAGGGGCTTGAATATAGATGAGTTGTGTCTTGTTGAATTTTTTAGGAGGGATACATGTGATGGATGTATGTATGTGCATCTGGCTCCTGAGTTTCTTGTTCCCCGGTGCTGTCTGTAGGATAAATGAGCAGTTGATGATTGTTTAGGGATATGGTACTGCAACACAGAAGAAAGGAGCACAGGAGCAGATAAGAAGCAAGAAAGCTGTTACTGTTAATTATCAGTAGGAGGACATACTTCAGAACCAAAGGGGCATTGTGGCCAGCGCTGTGTAAGCAGAGCAGTGGATGCATTTGGCCCAGGAGAAGCTCTCAGGCTGATATGGGACAAGGCTGACAATGTGGAGAACAAATCATTGATCACAGCAGCCCTACCAGAACAATTCCTGAAAAAAGCGTAGCCATCTAGATAAGATTTTAATTAGCTTTATCACCTATTTATAATATAGCAGACATCTCTGTCTGACAGTAACTATCATGAAATTTCATGTATGTCAAGAAGGATGATATTAAGTGACTGGTTGTTTATATTTGCTTACAAAGACATGCTTTGCTTTCGTATTCTGTACTTGGCTACTGCGTGTGAAATCTTCTGTAATACTGTGCAGTGTTTTTAATGATGCAAAATACTTATGATACAGTATGTAACAAATGTACAAAACCATGCCAATCTACCTGAGGAGGATCATTGAAGCTTACTCAGTCTCCATCATTACCCTTCTTTTCTATCTCCATTTGAATTAAGTAGTTTGCTGTTAACATTTATTATATTTATTGTGCATTTACTTTACTACACTTTTCTGTAAGAATAGGGATTTGCTGACAAGCAAGCTCTTCAGCAGAGCAGCATTTCTGGGGAAGAGTAACAAGAAACTTGAAATATACGGAATGTATTGAAGAAGTCTCAAAATATTTACTTAAGTGTCAATTCACCTTAGTCCTCACTTGAGCTTCTTTATGAGGGTAAAATGACATATTAGTAGTTATATTTTGTTCCCTTCAAAAGGTAGTGCAATATTCTACTAAAGAGGGAAGCATGGTTTAGAACAGAGCTATGATCTAGAAGGGAAAAAGAATGATGTTTTTCTTGCCAAATTGTTCTTAGATGTTTCTAAAGAGCAAAAGAAATGCAGTAACTATTAAGGTACTCCTTTTAATCTGCTGCTTGAGCCATAATGTGTTCAGGAGTGCTTTAGGACTGCGTTAAGCACAACCAAGACATCTGTAGAGACTTGACATGGCAGAAAAGCATACAAGTAATATAAAGGCTGTACTGTGTCCGTTTCCTTAAGCAGTACAGAGCAGAAAAGGGAATTTATTATTTAAATGTTTATGAAAAGAACAAGAAGTTTTAATGTGTGAGCGTGCAGAAAAAAGAAGAAAGCCTAATTGAATGGTGGGGAAAGCTGCAGCTTTCAAAGCTAGTGGTGACTTTTTTTTGCTGCCTAAATTAGGCTAGGAAGAAGGCTTTCTTTTCCATTAAATAGCATAATTAGCCTTACAGTAAGTGTCTGAGTGTCTTCAAGTCTCCTGTTTGTTTTCATGACTTCCTTGTTTACTTGCTGGAAGTATGATTAAAGCTAGTAAGGGGCTTTGCTCACTAAGGTGTATGTGGGAAACCCACTATAAAGTGGGGTGTAAGTGATGGATAGTATGAGAAATAATTTGGGAATTTTGTTTTTGACTTTTTAGTGTCAGCATTTAAGATTCTGATTTTTGGTTTAGCATTTTCAGTGATTAGTAGTCCCATGTTAATTAGATGTATGATTCACCCTCTTTTTGCTTTGTCATAAAAGTCCTCTGACAGGGCACAAATGTTACTAACTGTATAGATTATTTTGGACATATCTGTTGTACTGTATGTAAATGATAGATACATACACATACATACATATACATCTGCTGTACTGTATATTAAGTCTGAAGCCATGAAATGTAATAAGAGATCTGGATTTAGGTTTTTAATGCCTGATGAATTGTCCACAGCCTTCCTTTAAATTGTGAATTTCTTTTGTTTGGTTAAATATACTCCTCAGTTTAATATTAGCCCTCATTTTGTCTCCAAACAAGAGGATCTTTTTTTACCCCCAAGTTAAAAAGAAATATTAATTGGTTAATACACTTACTCCTCATGGAGCGTGTGTATTTATTTTCATTCAGTCATTATTCTCTGTATGTAATGGTTCATCTTTTTTTACAAAGAAGAAGGATTAGACAGTGACTGCGTGGGTGAGAACATTGTACATCACCAAGTAACAAAGCGTTGGTTTCTTTGAAAAATTTTGAAGTTCTTTGATTCCTGAGTTAAACCTAACCAAAGGCTTGAAATTTTCATTTTAAAGCATTCCAGAGTGTATCTAAGAAGCTTTCCTTGATAGTCTAGTGTTTGATTAACATACATATTACTAACCAAAAAGAAAGCATATGTAAATCTGTGTATGTTCTAAAACTAGAGTAGTTGTACTCTGTAACAGATCAATTTTGTTTCTTGTAATTGAAAAGAAAAATAATTATTGGCAGACTGATTGGACTACCAACTATTCTGGTTTATCTGCAAATCCTAACTTGAAAAAAAATTCTCAAACTCCTTGCATTATTAAAGTTACCTCTGCAAAATCTCTAGTGTGCGTTATAGAAAATAGAGTTGTTTGCTAACCAACTCTACAGCCCTTATTAAGCTTTTTCCATTCTGTAAAGGCAATAGCTCTGAAATACAGAAGAGATTGCATTAAATCCTTGGCTGGCAATTTTGTGTGGGATTGAGTATTGAAATGCAGCAAAGCAAATAATGAAGGCATATGTTTACCTATAATTCTTTTTACCTTGGGAGAAGGATTAAATAGGAACAGTTTGGTTGTTGTCAAATTCTTAACAGTTGCTTTCAAGCATGAAACAGTCCCCGGGCTCTCGGAGGATTTACTTAGCAGTTTGAATAGAGAGGTCTTTACTGCTAATGGAACTGAGATGGCAGGCTTAAGCAATGGGGTGCTTTATAGCCTCTTTAGCCACTTGAGAAGATGTAACATCAAATAGCTGAAATCGTCTTGGTCTCCATTGGTGTTTGGGAAGTTGCACAAAGATTGATGAATAAATAATTCAGAGTTGTATGAACGTCTTGATGCCAGAGCGTTGCAAATATCTAAAAGCTCGATTCGCAGAAGGTTTAGTACCAGGAGACATTCTGTAGTTTTTGTGTGAGCTTTGCCCCAGGGAACATTTACTGAAGTTTCAAAAAAAAAAGGATAGGGAAAAAAAAAAAAACCAAACCAAAATCTACTGGGATTGTTTGAGGTTTGTAGAGAAGTGTTTAAGATTCTAAAATATTCTTTGCAAAAAGGAATATGTTATATTTGGGAGAATGATTGCAATTATTGGAACATTTTGTAGTTGAGATTTTTTATCAGTTGAAATGTTTGCTGTTAAATTCCTTTGCTGTATGATGATTTTTTGATAAAAAAATCTATAATTGTGGGTACATCCCCAATCCCACCATAAATCAGATTTTCAGGGTTTTTTTGGCATCAGGGTGGGGGTTTTTTGCTTTTTCTGTTTTTCTAAAGTTTAGCTATATGGAGTAGATCCTCTCTTTGAAAGGAGAAGGCAGCATAAAGTCTATTAGCACTGGAAGAATCTTAGGTTTGCCTATCCTAGGATTAGTTTTCCTTTCTGCCAAGTGAAACGTTATTTAGGATTCCAGTTTTTAAAAGTACAAAAGCTTTCCCTCCAATACTCCCTTCTCCTCTTTAAATTTCTTATTAAACCTGCTAATGAGATACCTAGATATTTAGAAGCTATAGGGATCAAAATGTAATGTGAGAAACTCTTCTCCTTGAATATGCACAAACTTGGAATAATTTTCTGTGCCTTGAAAGGATTCTTGCTTATTCAGTTAATCTAATTTCTGCACATGCTAATTGCTGTATTAGTACAGAACTCTTAAATTTCAGCTTCTCTAATTTTTCATCAAAAAAACTATAAAGTCTGTGCTGTGACTCGTCTGTAAGAAAGTCCAATAACAATTCAATTAATTTATAGATTTGTTGATTTTAATTTTCTCTGTTGCCTGCACAGGCTTTCTCATTACATTTCACACTTTTTTTTGGACCTGTATGTGGAAAGGTATTGATACAGGAGGTCTGTCTGATGGCTAAAAAACCCAAATCCTAAGGTAGGGGTTGTAGTGGTAAATTACTGTCACTTGTTAAATGAACACCTGTTTCTGATTTGCATTGCTTTACGCTTTGTTCTGCTCTGTTGTATTCCATTATGCATAGTTTTGCTAGATGAAGAAATTACCTATTATCAGAAGTCTTACTGCTGTTTAAATTCTTCAGACAATGAGTAAATTGCCTCTGAGACCTTCTGCAATAGTTGTTTGGACTTCATAGGTCTCATATTAAATGGCAGATTTTCCAGAACTTCAGTAATGCTTGTATTCCTTCTAACAATTCTTTGGTTTATTCTGCCAGGTTAGCAGGTTTTTGACCTTGGCTTCATGTTTTCTAGTCCTTTAGGTTATCATTTCCCTTCCCCTCATCCCTTAAAAATTAGCATCTCAAGACTTCAGAAGCTGAAGTTCCTCTCTGACAAAAAAGGCTCAGCTGTTACGACCTCAGGTGATAACATCATGAAAGTCTGTATTTGTACCTGTGTTTGCTGCTGGTCCCCTCTGATAATTGATACTCTCTCATCAAATACATTGCTTTTAGTCTCTAGTGGAGCCAGAATCCCCCGATTAGATTTCCTTGCAGTAAAAAGAACAGCCACTCTAATCTGGTCTTGTCTTGCTGTTTTCTGCAAAAATTCACCTATGGAATTTAATAACAAATGGAAAGTATCATGAAGTCTACTGCCAGAATGAGAAGATACTGCTGTGTAGAGCAGAACTTGATTCTAAGAAGGCTGCAACCAAAGCAGAATGTAGCAGTTGAAAACATTTTGCTTATTTCTAAGAATGAGCCATATTAACAAAGGGCACCCCAAAGAAAAGTAGTAAATCTTCCTCCAAAGGCTTTCAGGTAATGTCTGAAATGTCCCATCTGCACACGTGCTCTGTTGTAAATGGTAGGTGAATTCACAGTTCCCATGGGAGAATGGGAAAATGATGTCCATCTCCAGCTGCCTTTGAAAGCTACGTGGTGTCTTTCAGTCACTCGCCTGATTCTTATTTTTTCCTTTTTTTTTTTTTTTGTCAGGGCTTCCTTTGGTAGACAATCCATTTAGTGACCTCTTGCTGTGGAGCTAAGGGCACTTTAGTTCAAGTCAGCAGACCTCGTCCTGAGATATTGTTACATTTACTTGCCTTTTAAAAATGAGCATCTCTTCAGGGATTTCGTTAGCTAAACTCTGAAATGTTCTTGGGAGCCTAAAGACTAGTCACCTCCTGTTATCCAAGAAATAGCATACTTACAATTCTGCTCATGTGTTCAGGGCATAGCCAGCTTTTACCAGCTTCTCTTCCCATTTAAAGGAAAGCAGTACTATTTTCCAGGTCAAACGTTCTTTCCTCAGCTGTGAAGAGAGGCACAAGACTTCTGAAGTTAGGAATATGAAATGGGACAGGTTTGTTCTCCTTGAATCTTTTGGGAACCAATGCATTAAGGCATTTTGTAGCTATTTGCTAGAATCGCTGCAAAGCGTTTGGGATTAATTCCTTGTGGATTGGAGGCTGGGTGAATCTTAAAGTCGACCAGAAAGTGGAGTAGTTGCTCAGGTGGCTGATCATGACCCGTGAGCTCTTGGGAAGATATAATTTCAGCAGTTCAGTGGCACAGACTTGCAGAGGGATGAACAATCAGGTATTACCGGCACTGATGAAATAACTGGATTAACATTGAGAAGATGTTGGCAAAAAGATAATGTTTTAGCTGCCGTGAGAGCGCATGCATGGTGGAGGATTTATTTTCTTAAAGAAATGCAAACTTCTGAAATCTGAATCTTATAGGAGCAGCACTCTGTCCTCATATTAGATTGGACAATTTAGTGACCTGATCACTGCAAGCCCCTGATGTTCAGTGTCTCCAGTGTAGTTGTAAAACAAGAAAAAGGAAATCTGAAATCCTGTGGTGAAATTCGAGCTGTATGTACAGATGCCATTGCAGTATGAGTGGGTCTTAGAAAAACACAAATCATATCAATTAACAGTGCTGAAAGGAACTCAGTTAATTCAAATATAATAGTTATTTTGATAAATTAGATGGGTATATTCTACAGCATTAATTTACGAAAGAGTGAATATTAATTAAAACAACTTAATTGCTCTTTATTCTGGAAATGTAAAATGCTTGTATATGCAGGTTAGTATGCATGCTCTTGGAAATACTGGGCTCCATGAGACTCTGTCTGTCTAAAATACAGTAAGAGAATTCCTGTGTCTACCAGTATTTACCAATTCGTGTGAAAACTTTGTTGAGGTTGTTTAAGGCAGACTGAGTCAGTGTGGTAGAGCTTTTTTTCATTAAAAAAATCTGCACTTAATGGCTCTATCACACAGAAGTCTTCCAGGACTTCTGCATTATGATTGTGTAACAGGAAATTTTGAGCTCAGGGTCAACCCACCCTAAGAGGGAGCCCAGCTTGATGAGTTCATAGCTCTCCTTTTGTTGCTGTTGTCAATTTATAGTCTTACTAGCACTGGATTTGAGGCATAAGTGTTCACATTTGAGAGAACCCAGCCTTCTTTGTGTTGCTCTATTGTTTCTGCCAGTATTTTGCATGCATTTATGAGTTACTTTGTTTAAAGAGTGTAAGAGAAGAATGTTTCAAGGATGTCTTCCATTTGTGATTTCCACACATTGGTGTCACTTGGCTCTCTGTCTGTGCCCAGCATTTTAATATTACTTGAATAAACTCTTATCTTAAAATTAGGATCATATTCCCACATCACTCCCCCAGGTAATACAAAATAAATGGTCCACTGTGGTACTACTGAAGTAATGTAATAGATAACAGTGCTCAGAAACTTGGAAGAGGATGCTGCTTTCTCATACCCATAATCAAATAGCCATTACTCCTTCACTACAAAACCAGTGAATTTCTATACCTCTTTGCCTTTGAAACTGCTGGTGATTTGATAAAGGCGTATATAATTCTGTTTTGGCAAAGCAGAAATTTGTGTTTGTGAGATAACACTTAGTGGTAAGTTTCTGTACAACCCAGTGGCTTATGCAATGTTGGAAGCTGCTAGAGTTCATAAATTCCAGCGGTTACTAATTATAGTTCTCGCAGCTAAATACTTTTAACCTCAAGGGCTGCCCCTTCTTATATCTCTGTGTTTTCTTGCATAATAGTATCCACACATGTTGTTTCTGAATCCTGATTTAGGGCTTTACTGAAATTTTAATAGTCGTTATCCATTGTCATGGAGGTCTTGTGGAGATTGTTTGCTGTTGTGTAAAGTTGATTTTACTAGGCAAGAACTTTCCCTGTGCTTTAAGCCTAAGAATAATTTGATACTGAAAAGTATTGTTGAACAAAAAAAGAAAGGGTAAAAGATTATTAATTGCCTGTTAAAAGGCCAGTTTCCTTCTTTTGTTTCTCTTTCCTTTTAAAGGAAGCCAATCTGGTTTGGGGGTTACGGAAAATTTTAAAAGATTTGTAGATTATAATACCAGAAGGGGATGGAGGCCGGTGTTTGTGGATTGGTTGGTCTGTCTGCCTCCATAGTCTAGACTGCAGCAACTTCTACAGTTAAGTCCTCCTTGAACCCCAGAATTTAATGCCCAGGCAGTGCATATTTGTTTCTTTTGCCCCACTGTTCTATGAAAAACCCACAGTTGTTTAATTGTCTGGGTTTTGCTTGGGTTGGTGTGTTTGTTTTTAAACACTTTTATTGATGATGTTTTCACTCCTTCCTTCCTGGCATGGAGGTCCTCATTCTCCATACTCACTCTTTCCTTCTAAGTGCAAGTTTTTCTACATGTTTGTCAAAATGATTATCATACTATGGTCTGACTTACTGAATGTTGCTGAGGTTGCTGTGTAATGCTCTTTATTACTTAGTGTTTCTTCCTCAGTCCTTCCATCATGTTCAAACTCAGCTCGGGGATGGTGCAGCTTTCTGAAAGGTTATTAACACTGTCCTATTGAATATTTTTGTTAAGACCTCCTACTGCACACCTAGTTAGTGTTTTGTGGTTTTTTTCCAGGTAGTTACTGTATGTCTTCAAATTGATTTTAGTTACATTAACAAATGTAATTTTTAAAATTAATTATTCTCATAGCTCTGATACATTATTGTAAAATCCACATGAAAAAAATACATCAAAACTTACATATTGATAAATTTGCTTTCAAACATATGCTTCAGGTTTTTTAAGATAATATCCATAAACTGGTGTTAATTTATGGTAGTTTGATATAATTGAACTTTGTTGCAGCTGTTCTCTCACTGGGAATTGTTTCAGGATCCAGGGAGAGTTCAATAGGTTTCTTGTTATTTTTTTTTTGTGTGTGTGTGTCATTCCAGCTTTATCTACTGATTACAGCTTTATTTCCTGAAATTTGTCAGTATTTTAGGACTTCAGTTCTTGCATAGTTATTTCCTGAATACTGTGCATGCTTCAGAAGTTGCTGAAGTCATCTGTCTTGGAAAATCTGAACTATGCAATCTTAGTAGAGCTGCCTATGGCATGTTAATTATTGTTCAACACCCTTATTTACTAAAAAAACCACCATTTTTTCATTGTATGAGAAGAATACCTCTTCTGTCTTATGACACAGGTAACATATCTGCGGCTGTAGCATTTCTAATATACGGAGGCTAAAGCAAGTAAAGGTACATCTTTGTTCAATGAACTGTGTAACTTGACAGAATTTTCTGGGTTTCAGTTTCTCAGCCCTAGTAAATGATCAGAAGCAGACAGTAGCTTCACCAGATTTATCAGGCCATGCTTGTTCCTTAGTATTACATCTGGGCAGTTTTAGCCTACTGCCTCTGGAATTTGACCAGGGAAATGCATAAGAAGCAAATGAAGGTGCATGGGATTATACACTGTGTGATTAATACTGACACAGCTGCAGTAAAAACTGGCTGGTAATCTTCTACCCTACTGTCAGAAAGTGTGCTGTTTGAACACAAAGGTCAGGAAGTCCCAAGCATAATCAAGGATGGATTATTTTGGCTGTACACACTTTTTATCTAAACCTTGAGTCAGAAACAAAAGCTTTAATTTTGCCAGATCTGCAGCATATTGTCCCAAGTGCTGCAGTTTACGTGACTGCTCTGTGCTTCTTGCTCTGTCAGCCCCTCATTGCAACACTGGAACCTCCTCCTCCACATTTAACAGCTGTAAAAAACTTGGAAGAAGAGGTAATTAGTTCCTGCTAGTTGTGTGAAGATTTGTGACTGAGTAAAGGAGGAAGGTTTGAGTTGGTGTGTCCCCAGGGAGCAGTTTCTGCCGTGCTGGGCTGTGTGCTGGCCGGCTGCTTGCCCACCTGGAACCATCACGGCAGGGTTCTCCGTCACACCTAGTGGGAGGCACGGCGGAACATCCGCGGTAATGAGGGAAACATCAGGACCCTGCCTGGTGGAATTTGTGATAAGGTATGACAATTTCTGCCAGGAAATCCTGGGCTATTTCCCAGAGCTCGTATTTGTTCCATTGTGAAAGAAGCCAAAGTGTTGATTTTTCTTCCTTTAACTTTGATAACACTTAAATATGCAAGTTAAAATTCACTTTTAAGTGGTGTGCAGTGGAGAGGGCTTGTGAGAAAGGTATTTTATCTCTTCATTGCTTTATTTTCTTTCAAGGCTGTATTTAACATTCTGCTGTGTCCTCAGGACAGTTCTTAAGCTTCTGAATGTTAACATTACTGAATTAATTATTGCTTTTATTTGGATTTGATGAAGATTATGTTTTGCAGCATTTAAGGTCATTTGCCTGAGGTTGTAAGTTGAAGAATATGATTAGCTAGTTGGTCTGCCACTGCTTTTGTGATGTTGGCCTAAATGCACATAGGAGATCTGCATGACAAAGCATGGATTATGAATTTCCATGGTAGTTAAAAAACCTAACCAAATAGAGGGTAAAAGAAGAGTAATTATGAAGGCTGCTTGCATTCCTGTCAAATTGCATTTCCTTCTAGGAGTGCTACTTTTAGTGAGGTTGCTTCTCTCTTCACCCTGAATGATGAAAAAGCTGAAAACTCAGAGGTCTGTACTTTTTTGTTATTAGCAGAATTAATTTGTTACTAGACAGGAGTGGCAAAGGTCAGCTAGACTTATTTCCAGGATGCTGGTGTTGTTTGGAAGTAAAGACAGGCAAAATAAGGTAGTTGAAATAAAACACTATGTTAAAATATTACCTGATTAGCAATTGAAGTATACTATTAATCTAGTGTAAGAAACAAAAATATTATAAATATTAGCAGCAGTTTTCAGGAAAGCTACAGGCCCTCCTGATCTCCTTGTTTCTTACTAGCTGTCCTTGCCTTGAAAAATTATGAGAGAGCTGGAACATTTTGCGTCCTTTTGTGAAGGTCAATGTTGTGTAGTTTTGCAGAATCAACCAATTCCAGAGTTAGGCGTCCCCTGCTGAAAAGCCCTGCCAGATTACAATACAAAAAGAAAAGTGTTTTCCTAAGTAGCTGACTCAGAATTAATTCCGGTGCTGCCAATCCCCACACCTCCATCCCTCTCCCCCTGACGAATAACTCACCGAACCCTTGGCAATCAGCTGCCGCACAGGAAAAATCAGAGGCAATATGAGTAAACGCATGTGTCACTCCGTGGTCTCTGGAACACCATGATTTTTACAAGAGCTGCAGTATAACATGGAGAGGAGGCAAGTGAAAATAAAGCATGTGAGTGAAGGTCTGGCTGTGGGAGCATCACTCTCAAAGGTGACAAAGAGCAAGGGAGCAAGGAACAGTATTGAATGTAATGACCTTGGTAAGAATGCCAGTTATGAAAGTGTTGTTTAACATTCACTGCTGTTATAAATATACTTTTGTTCTTGTTACAAAAGCAAATGCACTATCTTTAAGAAAAGCACGAGAAGAAACTAAAAAAGTAGTTGAAAGCTGCCTACCAACTACAAATGGAAGGAAAAAATCCAGCAAGGAACCAATAATTAAAGGCACTAAGCCCCATTAATAAACCTACATCAACAAAGTAATCAGCAGATTAAAGTTCAAATAATGAAAACATTAGGACTGCAATACTAATATAAAGAACTAAATTAAGTGGAGGAGACATTACTATTATAGTGTCTATGAAGATTCACTCTGTGTATATGTCCTCAAAAATTAAATTGAATTTTTAGATAATTAAATAGCTTTTACTGGCATAGAGGGACTTAAAAAAAGTTTTCATCTACATATCTTGTGGTTTGGTTTTGCAGAATAATACTGGCTTGGTTGTATCCCAGCCACAAACTTTTAAAATGCAACCATTCTAGTCAGGAGTATATATAATGCAACAAGTAATTAGTCTGAATATTAGTAGATGTCAGTTTGCTCTGACAGAGCGGTAGTAAAGTAAGAAGTAATAATATCTTTTTGGTAGTTCACAGATGGATTTCAAGTACTAAATGTTTCCCAGCAGAAAAAGTATCTCTATCATCTTGTAATCTGAAAGAGAATTATAGGAAATAGTGGATATTATTTGTCTTGGAAAAAAACCCTTGAATATCTGATCTTTGCAAAATGACAAATTTGCCATTTTTTAGATGATAATTTCAGTTAAAATTACCATTAATGTTTTATTAGATGGAAAGATTAGCCAAAATGCAGTGACACATTTGGAGTGTTCTACTAATTTATCTCTTGAATTAAAAAAAAGAGATGGGATCAGTTTCTAAAGGTGTAAAATATGTCACCTTATTTAAGTATTATAAGTTACAAGATTTCTGATATAAGGCCTTTTTTGTGGTTTAAATGACGTTGCACAGTATCACTTTTCTAGGTTTTTTCCTTCTTTTTTTTTCCCCTGAAGATTTTTGTAAGACTGTAAGCTTTACTGCCATCTATCAACTTCTGCCGACTTAGTCATTCACTGTTGTAATTGTTTATGCCACTATTCCCAAAGCAAGAGGCATAGAAAATATTTGCTGCTAAAGTCAGTTGAAATGTAGTCGGGGAAAGAAGTCCCAGTTCATTGTAAACATTTATTTAAGTACTTGGTAACAACTGGACATTGGGTAGAAAGTAAATTAGAAAATTGCTAAAGTTTCTGCAATTTTTTAAATGCTACATGGGATTAGATATTGCTATCTTTGATATATCTAAAATTCTTCAGTAAGTTTCTGTTCCTGGCTTTTCATATATTGAAGATACACATCTGTTAAAAGTCCAACATGGTACAAAGATGAAAATCCTATTACTTCAGGATTCTAAATGTCATAGACGTGGTAAAGAACATCATAATATGATGAAACCACTTCCATAGCTTGTACAACTGCATTTCCAGTCTTTCAGTTTTGTATTCTAGAGACTGGCCAGGTACATAGTGCATGGTTAAACCTGGGAATGATTCCGGTAGCTGGCTTGCAGGTGATCTCCTGGAGTCACATGCTGAGAGCAGTGCTTGGTGTCTCTGAGTTGCTTAGTAACTTGTCTGCGTGGGTTGGCTTTCTCCAGTTCCACACTGCATTTGTGTATAATTACAGCCTCACTCGGATGTTCCAGCACCTGCTGGCTCTTGTACTTCCACTGCAGGAACACTGCAGATCCTCATTAAAGCAAAGGCTTGGTGTGAGATTTCTCTACCATGGCTGACATAGCTACAGCCAAGGGGACCTGGAACCCAAAAACTGTAATGTGTATTCAGAAGGAGTACTGGATCGTCTTACTCTCAGAAGCAAAATGCATTTTGCTTGCGCTTAACAAAATACGTGTGTTCATCCTGATCTCAGCTACTGGGAGAGACAAGCTGCTGAAGTGCACCAATTCCTATGACATAACATCAGTTTGAACTGCAGCATGTGCTGAAAGCTACTGACTGTTTTCTAGATACTCTTTTAATACCAGAGCACCAGGGGAATCATTTCAGGTGACTAAAATAAAGAAGAAAGATCCCTCTTAAATTCAAACCCATTATTTTGGTGTAAATTCAAGTTCATTGTTGTTGAGTCTTACCTTCAACAATCTTCCATTTTCCAGTAGTCCTTTTTCACTTCCTAACTCGCTTGTGCTTGAAAGTGACAGCCAGAAGTTGTGGGACTCAGATGTTATTCACCTCTAGCAAAAGGCTGAATACTATAATATTGCTGGGAATCTTGATATTTGGAGATTGCTCCTACTGCATTAGCCACCTCTAAGTGTTAAATTTTTCATAAATATCATTATAAACATACTAGTGTAACTTCTTTCAGATTTTTTTTTTTCATTCTGTTTTGGTTTGTATTCAGAAATGTAGATCAGCAAGTCCTTTTACTTTGGCTCTTTTCATAGAGAAAAGGATCTTAATATGTTTTTTAATCTTCACATAATGTCAGATATTGCAATAGATGATTGTAATGATCTTTCATATTTATTTCTAAGGCGGTCGGAGTTTCATTTTTGGCGAACAGTAAAAAATGTGGGAAAATAATGTGTAAGAGCACATGAGTGATATTTTAGTAGAGGTGTATGGTAAAAGAAGTCAGAATTTCAACACAATTCTTTGTGTGTTGTGTTATTCACCTTCTTGTTTTTAATCTGTGAAGGAGTTAAGTTAGAAAATAGGGTTTTTTTATGCCTGTTTTCACTTAGAATTGCGTTTTTCAAAACACTGACAAGAAGCTCCATTAACTATGTAATATCAATAAGAGGAGGCAGATCTCTTTAAAACCACTTTTTCTGGAGTTTTAACACTCACTTTAGCTGCTTTTTGAGATAAAATGGAAATGCTCTCTCAGGATTTCTGTTGCTGAATTAAAGTTCTTGGGTTCATAGGAATGAGTTTATGGGCAGTAATCTACTAGCGGTGGGGAATAATTTCAACCGCTCTCAGTCATGGTAGCAAACCAGAGTAAAGGCACTGGTAATGGTTGTGGGATACCCAGGCATTAAATGCTGTGGTATTTGTGGTTATTTCACTTTGCATGTGTGAAAGCAGTCTTGCAGTGAAGTTAAAAATCCAGGTCAACTCTGTGCCCAGGCTGTGGGAGGCTGGGGTGGTGCAACACAGGCTGCATGTGCTCTCACTTTCTTTGGAAATGCTGCCTCTGGCTGATGCTGCATCATTTGACCTGCAGATGTTGGCAGTTCAAGAGGTTTCCAATTTTTGGAAGTCCTAAACTGCATAGGATGCTAGAAAACTAGTGTTACGTTAGCTTTTCATTAGTTGAAATCTTGGAGTGGATGTGTGTAGGTTGGAGTTGTTGCATAAAATCATGAGGAATTAGTTGATATGTTTATTTCATTAATTGCTGGTTATTTGTCTTAACTTAGAAGCAAGACACATAAATGTTACCTTTTTTTTTTTTCTGGTCACCTGTCTTTACATTTCATCTGTGTTGCCTTGTCCTCCCGTAACAAGGTCCTGTCATCTTGTTGAGCAGGGAAAAGAAGGGAAGATTTTTAAGATCTTTCCTCACTGTTGCTGAATAGTAATTTAGTTTAGTGCTTTGTCCAAGGGAGGCAGGCCATCTTTTATGTTCACCATGTTATAAAGGTTTTTTCACTTGGTTGTATTTTCGTTTCTATCATTTATGATATTGCAGGTGAACATCCATATCCAGTGTTTGGTGGATCAAAGAAATGACTGGTATTTTTTCATTAAGCAGAAAGAAAATGTATTGTATACTGCCCTGTAGCCTGCATGTTTCTATCACATTTCATTTATTTTTATAACTTGGTGAGAGTGTGGAAGAGTTTAGTACGCTGATTATCAGCAATTGAGGTCTGTGTATTTAGGGACTTAACACCTCCACTTCCTTTATAGGTATTCACAATGAAAGCACATTGTTCAGCAGAAAAGCTGTGATTTCTGCTGAGTGAAATGGTTGTTTAATACCAGTCTTAGATTCTTACATCAGTAAAAGTAAGGCTGATCAGTGCACTCTTGCAAATGGTCCAGCACTTTTTCCTAGGAATCAGGTATCAAGTTTTATGTAGGTTAAAAGTTTCTCATTTTCCACAGCCTCCGTCTGTGTTACACAAAGTTTTACAAGAAGTCAGTGTAAAATCATTTCTTTATCTTAATTTTTGTGTCAGTGTTTAGTATCTTTGGTTGTTGGTTGTACAGCTGCTAAACCAAAGAACACTTAATAGGGAAAAAGACTTTCTTTGTCTGGGACCAAGTGATAAAGCATAGGTTTAGTGATTTTTCACAACAGGTTTCACACATTCTGTGACTGGTTAATGTATTGCAGAGGAAAGCTAGGGAGCCTCTTTCTTTTTCTTTCTTCTTTTTTTTTTTTTAATTATTATTTTTATTCATGTGGTTTCCTCAGTACCCTAAATACTCCTGTGTCAGCAATTAGCAGGAGCAGTGTTTCATTAATCCATCAGATCTCTGATGCGGCACATTCTAAGGCCAAGAGATAATAGGGAATCATTTGTTTAAACCTCAGGATTAGCCTCTGATGGATCAGGCTGCAGTGTGTCATTAACAGCAGTGGTGGTAGAACTGTAAACTAAAGCAGATACACGGTATGTGGTTGATACCCTTAAAATCAAGCAAAAGCTCTGTTGTCTTGTACTTCTAAGCTGCTAAACATCACATAACTCACATAAATTTGAGGAATAGCTGTGTTATTTTCGATAGTGTTTATAGTTTTCTTTTGTATGAAACACTTAATATGTAGCCATAACACATCTGATACCAAATTCTCACTGAAAGAAGCTTGGTTGTGTTTTTTATAATATTAAAGTAGATGCATTTGACTATTATTAATGCAAAAATGCATTCAAAATGTCTGATGCTTAAGCACAGTAGTTCTATTAAACCAAAGGAGTTTTTATATTCCTTGTAAGCTTTTAGAATGAGGTGTTTCATTTCTGTGTTGAAGCATGAGCCTTTAAAAATGAGAACTCTTCAAAAAGCTAGCAGTTGATTTAATTTGTAACTTACACAGTATATTGAACTTGCAGATTATTGTGCTTTTATATTATAGAGATAAAAGAGGATCTCTAGGTACTTTCTCCTTTTGATAGAGTAGTACTTTCAGAAGAACTGCAAGTGCAGCAGTGGCTGAAACGATAAATTTTGCAATCCTGTTTGGCTCCTGTGTGGAGACATCATACAGGACTGAATGGCAGATTGCAACTTGTCTACCCTATAATCACAATCAGGCATGAGTGAGTTCCAGTTCTCCTGTATTGACAATATTAGTTCCATTATCAAGAAATACTGTGCTGCATAGGGCTGGGAGAGGTTGCCCACTGTGATCAGCTAGTTTCTGCCTGCCATTTCTAATGCTCATGGTATATCTGGCTACTTCTTGTTGAGGTTGGCCACTGGTTTTGCTTCTAGGTTCACTGGCCTCTTCAGTATATTTTGCTTTTTAGGTCAGTTGATTGGCGTTCAAACCTCACAGAAAATGAGGAGCTAAGGGCTTCCTCTTTATTCTGCTGCCAAAACAACACAGCCTCCAGTCAATCATGACCTATATATAAATCCACTTGCCAAAATGTACTCTTGCTTTATCTTCCAATACTGGAAGGGTTGTGGGGATTTAATTGAAGGCAGTCCTATCCTTGTCCTTGCTAGGGCCAAACAGATCCCTGCTTGGATGGAGTATAGAGGTGGGTGGGAAAGAAGCAAACATATTTGCTTTCCTTTCTTATCTTGAAACATATCACGTGATAGGAAGGCAAAACTACCCTGCAAAGCCAAAGCCAAGTGGAATTTTTTGTTTGTGTTTATTTCAGTTGTTGTTATGTACCCTTAACTGGAAATTACCAGCAACTACCTGAACATTTTACTGTTAGACTGTCAAGGTCATTGACATCAAGTGGTGGTCCTTTGCACTTCTGAATAGTTAGACTGGGTATAGTGGCACTATTTCTGTAGAAATTGTTATTGGCAGACATTACTTTTTATAGGTAGACCTAACGATATTTCAAATGAGAACTCTAGTGGAATAAACATGGTCATAAAAAACTTGAACAACATAAAAAACACCCAAAACACCTCAAGGTAAATGAATAAAGGCAGTTGGCCATCTGAGATGAGAGAGCTCCATTCAGCAGAGATATATTTATTAATTTTTAGTTATCTGCTCATGGTATAAATATTGACCATCTGAGTGAACTTCTTGCTAGTGGTAACAAAAGCCCAAAAAATAATGCCATTGTGAAAATCCTTTTGTTCTTCTGTGCTTTGGGCTAATAGCAACTTTGCAATATGCCTGGAAAATTAGAAATACCATGTTAATTGTTCATCTGTTATGTACCTGGAGCTCTGGCTGTAGCATCACATGTATTGCACCTCCAGTGGTGTGACTTATGTCTTTTGAAGAAAGGGGAGCTTTCAGATGAATAAAGGTCAGACTACTTTGGGATTGTGTTGGTGCCATAGTAGCCAGTGTAGCTGCATTTTCTGGTGTATGGGCTGTGGAATTCTGCACAGAGTTTAAAGTGATTTCTTTCTGTGAGCTGCAGCATCAGCTGTCTAACGTGGAGGAGAGACAGACATGGATGGTTATTTCAGTGTCCGCAATACAAGGAAACATGAGTACTGTTATTTCACCATGACCATGTGAAGCACAAAGCAGACTTGGATGTAGTTCTTGTTGCCTTTCTGACTTTGGTCTGAAATGTTTTGTACCTTAACTCTTTCTTTTTGTTGTATGTGGATTTTTTTTCTTTCCCTTAGCAGAAAGACATAGGAAGAAATAGTCAGTGTAAACTGGAGTGGATTAGACATGTGCCCACTATGATGTCCAGTTTAATGGATTTTATATTTTTGAATAACCACCCCGTGTTATTGTTATTATAGCAATATGTTATAATATTATTATGTTATTATATAAATGTTATTATATAAAGATGAAATAATAGTATTTTGGTTTTCTTCCTTCTGCAAAATGATTAAAATATTTCCCAAGATTTTAATCTTTAAACTTGCTGACTTTACCTTCTAATTAATTTTTTCTTGTTGCACTTTCCTTCTGTAATTTCTTCAGATGGTAATTACAGTCTTTCTGATGTTCACTGTTTCCATATAGCACTCTACTTGTTTTATTCTGTGAGACTTCAGTCTGGAAGTGATTAGTTTATTGTGCTGAACTGCTTGTCTTCCAAGCTACTCTTCTTGAATGATTCTGGTTGAATTATGTTCTTTCAGTCCTTGTCCTCTCCAGCTCTCCCATCTCTCTTGGCTTGGTGAAACACTGGATGATGAGTGTACACTACGAGCAGGTAGAAGGAAAATGAGTGTTCATTCTGCAGATTTTGCATTAAGGCACTGAGAGCAGACTGTCATAGCCCTCAGTAGCTCTGTCTGTCTGCATGAGTCTGTACAGTGAATTCATCTTCACTGTCACCTTGGGGACCAAGAGGGTTTGGTTTCTCACAGATGCCTCCCCCAACCCAAAAGCTGTTCTCTTCCATTCTGTGTTACAGCATTTGCAGAGCAACTCGCAAGGGCCCTGGGGACTTCTCTGACATTAAAAAATATGAAAAAAAAAAAAAGCTACAGAGTGACCTTTTATTAACTAGAACCTTGAGCAACTTACGAGAGCTGCTGGGGTAAAAGCAACACCATGGTGAATTCAAATTTAAAATTGGTATGGGTGCATTTTCAGTTTTGTGTCTGTTAATGTGTGCCCTTACGTGCTGGCTGGCTGTAGTTTTCCTAATAGGAACCCTTAGCTAAAGGGTTTGGAGAGACAATCCAGGCTTGCAGAACAGTTGATCGAGAATTGTTTAGTTTAAAAAAAAATAGGTAAACATCCTAGCAGAATATTTTTATGATCAGAATCTGCATATACTGGAAAAACTATAAGGATTGTTTTTCATTGGAATGAATAAAAAAGATGCATTTCCTCATTTGGCTGTTTGAAAGCCTTTCTTGGCTTCCTTGATTGGCATTCTGGGGCCAGGGATGAGAGTCCCTTTTTCATTTAGAAAAGCAGGGCGGTTTTGAGAGTGAGTCGCTCTTTCTATGATTATTGGAGTTAGAAGGGAAGACTGAGCAGGTTGTCTTTTACTTGTGTCTTAGAGGGCTTTCTCTTCCCTTCAAATTAAATTATTTTTATATCATAGGATCATTGCAAATTCACCTGACCTGAGGCAATCTGACCTGTGGTCAATAATGATCATACTGTTAAGACAGATATATAGTTATGGTGGGATGAGGGTGAAGGTGAATTACTTTTAAATTTGGGATGTTATTTCTGCACCTGGGAATAAGCCACTAAATAAGAAACAATCTTATTGCATGTATCCACCAGAACTCTTATCTTCGAAGCTATATGACTTAAAAAACTCTAAAAATGAAATTTTTTTCTGATAGATGGTGAATCAATAATCCTGTGCTGTAGATGAAGTGTTCCATAAAGAAGCTCCATCCTAGTAGAGTAAGTGGAGATTAGTCCCGCTAGGAGAGAAATCTTGTCTCATAAGTCACTGAGGCTGCTTAGTTCTTCTTCTCCCTCTGTGGCCCCTGTCCTGTTTCTTTCCCTTCTTTCGCACAGAGAATATCATGCTGGTGGACCTCACTGCGTTACTACATTTACTCTTGTTTTGTGAAAATTAATACTGAGATGCTTTTGGGGGATTCCTTAAAAATTATTTTGTCTTTAGAAGTCTTGTCCCATGCCCTCTTCCCCTAAATATTATCAGTGACACTTACACACCATATTTTGCCATGTCTGCTCATGCGAAAGCAGAGTTCTGGGAGGAGACAGAAAGAGGCAGTGAGAAGTAGAGGGGCTGCTGAAAGGCCAAACACCTCAGCCTGTGAAGCATCAGAGACTGGGAAGTTTAGAAGGTGGATAATTAAATGTAATTTTTAACCCCTTTTTTTTTCTTTTTCTTTGGGGGGGTGGGGAGGGGTAGTATGGGCTGTTTGGGGAAGAAAGTGTTCAATCCCTGTATTGGCCATTCATTTAAGAGTTTGACTTGATGATTCTGTGAGTCCCTTCCAACTCAGAATATTCTGTCATCTATGATGGTCTTACTTGGTATCACACCAAATTACTGAACAGCGAGGATAAGGATAGATAAAGATACACATGCTGTATTTATCTTACAAGCACTGTGTCTGTAAGTGGAAATGGCTACAGTTCAAGATGTCGAGACAATTTTCATTAAAAAAAAAAAAGACCAAATAAAAAGGATAGAATTTTCAGTCTGCATCTTCCACTGCTATCTCCTGATGGTATCAAATAATAGGAGTAACAGTGCAAAAATCAAAAGCAATGTGTAAATAGACCTTTTCTTCGAATTACTTTTCATTTTAGCAGTTTCTACATCTCTTAATACCTATAAATAGGTTGAAAATTCTTGCAGTAATACTTAGGTTGACAAACTAAGCTTTATGGTTTTTTTCATGCTTGTACTAAACAACACCATTAGAGGAATCCAGAACAGATATTCATGCTGTGTGACAGTCTTCCACCAACTGTTTTATTTCCTGTTTATATATGGTTATTAGGTTGGAAGCTGTGCTCATCATGTAGGGGAGAAGGTGGAAACATGGCCTGGCTTGGCACAGAACCCTGTCAGAATTACACAGTCAGCTTCTGAGGTCTGTAAGAGCTTTAAAGCCTGCCCCTTTGCCAAGGTGTAACTTATGCCAACAACTACTTGAGTTTCTGGACGCTGTTCAAAAAAATCTTGTTGATTCTGATGCAGTTGCCCTAAAGACAGTAAAGACTGTGCTGGGTACAGGTTGTCTTGATTCCTGCTTAAAGCATCTGGCAAATTGGGCATGACTCGCCAGAGCTGGTGTGTTTTCAGCATCCCTCTCACCTACACTGTCTGTTCATAAATTACCAGCATATGCTTGCCTGGGCTCTGGTGATTTGTTAGGAGAAGAGGACACTAGTTCTGCTGGAGTAGCAGAAGGCTCTGTTGTAGAACAATATCTGGTTCTAAATATGTTGCATGTAAAACCCAAAAGATTGCAACATTCATCCTTTTCATGTGGATGTAAAGTTGAGGTCTCAGATGCTTTAAACTATGATCTTACTGTGCTGACATTTAATTGGATGGTAGCCTGGATGTGAGGTTCCAAAAAACTGTAGTAGATCTGGGATGGTTCTGGATGTAAAATATACAAATTTTTGTGGTGTTGATTTTTTATGACTGTACAAGTTATATAACATTATTTTTCGAATTGTAAACTGGCTGTGAGTGAAAGTCTTTACTGGAGATCTTAAAATGCAGTTGGTTTAATTAATTAACCGTGTACTTAATGAGGAGTCTGTAATAAAAACTTCCAGTGCAAGACCCCAGTGCAGCTTAGACTGCAGTAAACGGTTGTAAATTTTAGGGTCTCATAGTAAAATACTGTCAGATCTGGGCTTTGGCTTTGTGTCTGTGGATGACCAAGGGATGTTACTATTGTAAACATTCTGGAATATTTAATATTAATAATGTGCCTTCATTTGTAAATTATTCTTAGAAAATGTAAAAATAACTCTTTAAAATCTCCACTTATAAGAAAGATTTAAAATAAACTCTAAATCACTATTCTTAGATGAAGTAGGATATAATCCTCTTAGTGTGCTTTCGTGATGTAAAAGAGAAACAGCAATTCTGAGTTTAACACTCATAGACCTCTTCTGTTTGTAAGGTGCTCAGATACCCAGTACCACATGTAAAAATAAAATTAAAAAGGGAAAAAAAAAAGAGGCAAACCAGAACTAGTATAAACTGCTTATCATTGTGTGCTCATGATGCTATCATTGTTAGAAGTAGGTGGCTTGTGATCTTTCAGTCAGAATGGTTGCTCATCGAGAACAAGTGAGTATGCTGCCTGTTAGCTTGTCTCCTATTTGTCATCTCATTGCTTATTATGAAACAGGAGAGATGAAATGACATGTAGAAACTTAAGCACGCTTTTGTGTCTTTTCTCATTTTTAACTATTTTGATGAACTTCTGTTATTCCAGTCCTTTATTAATGACAGTAAAGGCAGTGCATCTTCTCTTTCTTACATTTCCATTAGGACTTCCTTTCAAGTTTTAGCCTATATTTCTCTTTCATGGTCAGATGGTCATTTGGGCCAGCTGTTTCCAGCCAGTCATTTACCTCTCAGCATCAATCTGCATGAAAAATGGGACAAGTCTGTGTACTTGAATATGTATCCCCCTCCCATGCTGTGATCCCCCCTGAAAATGCCTGTAATCATTGTTCTATCATTTTTTTGGGGGGGAAAAAAAGGTATATATTTATA